>JBAKBP010006274.1:0-112034 GCA_037953745.1 Lithodes maja
GTTGGCGGGGGGATAGCTCCCCTATTTCGGCACCCGCCCTCAACACATTATTGTATCCAAAGGCAGTCAAAATAGACGGGAACAGGATGGCAAGCGTGTGCCCCGGCTCCGCGTATTGTAAACAAGGCTGGCGGTACGCCCGAATTCTACATTCTACCCAAACCCTCCTTGAGCAAAATGTAATATCTAAATAAAATACTGTACAGTATTGTAATGTTTGCTTTGTCTTGCAGGTTGAGTTTGACACATTGCACCACCTACCATATCAGACTAGCCCTTCCCGTCGTCACCAGACAACTACAAGGTCACAATGATTAAGGTAACATCAATAAGTTATGTACAGATCTTCCTGACTATCCGATGGTCCAATTTACGTTATTATTATAGAATTTTTGCCGTTTGTGTTTTGGGTGGTCTGAGAACGCATTCCCATTTATCCCATAAATTTTATGGTTTGCTATACGATTTTTCCATTTAAGATTGGATGTTCAGGAACGTAAGCCAATCGTAAATCAAGGGGAACCTGTATTATCCATTAGCAATGGCTGTAGCTTGGTTATTAGAGCACTTGGCTGATAACCGTTAACCGTGAAGTTGAGGGTTTGAGTCTTGGGGCCAGCCAGTGTTCTATATGGTTATGCATTGTAGATTGAGACGAGGCAATGTGGAAAAGAGCGGTGCATACCCATGTGCAGTGTGTGGAAAGGGTGTGGGCGTAAACGCGATTCAATGTAGCATCTGTTGATGCTGGGTGCACCATAGGAGTAAGCGCTGTAGTAGAATAAAGGGACCCCTGCCGAAGGATAAGTCAGAAATAGAGAAATTTAAGTGCGTATTATGCAAAGGCGAGCTTGTGTTAAGTGATGATCCTGTGGCTGTGAATGTTGGAAATAAGTCATTGGAGCTGGTGGACAAGTTTTGTTATCTAGGAGATACCATCTCTGCCGGTGGTGGGGCCGAGGCTGCCACTGTCCCTTGAATTAGATATGGCTGGGGGAAGTTCAGAGAACTGCTGCCAATTCTGACCATGAAAAGAATGCCTCTCCCCCTGAAGGGAAAGGTGTATGCGTCATGTGTTAGAAGTGCAATGACGTATGCCTCAGAAACATAGGCCGTTAAAGGAGAGGATGTCAACAGAATGGAACGTAATGAAATGAGAATGGTGAGATGGATGTGTGGGGCCAGGCTGCAGGATAAAATAACAAATGTTGAGCTGAGGAGACGTTTAGGTATAAAGAGTATTAGCGAACTGATGCGTACAAATAGACTGGGATGGTATGGACATGTGGAGAGAATGGATGAACAAAATTGGGTGAACAAATGCAGGTCTGTGATTGTGGAGGGAGCTGCACCAAGGGGTGGACCGAGGAAGACCTGGGATCGGACTATACATGCCGATCTCAAATCCAAAAACTTTACTAGTGAAGCAGCCCTAAACAGGGTTGCCTGGAACGCCACCATTAGGACAAGAGACTGAAACTGCACGTATGTGTGGAGCACTCAGTCTTAAACTGTTATGTATGTATATATGTATGTATGGCAGACGCCACAGTACTGTACTGCTAGCTGCCAAATATGCTTTCCCAAGACTGGAACCCTTAACCTCACAGTTTGCAGGCGAGTGCTCTACCAACCGTGCTACACTGATACAGCCTGTGACCTGTGGCGCTTGCTCCGTCAATGTTCGATGAGCAACTTTTTTCTCCTACCGGTACTTGTTTTTTGGTATTTTGTCATTGTCAGTCAACTAGACTGAATATTTAAAAATTTAAGAGACTGAACTAGTATATATCTGTAATTAAGAAGATGCCAGACCACAATTGCCTGGAAAAGTGCTTGTTATTAGGAAGGGGACAGTTACTGACTTAATAATCATAAACTTAACCCTTTGAGGAGTATGATGCATTTTAGTTTATTCTGGCTATCATTAGAACATTATATGTATTGTAGGAATGACCTTTAGCAATGTAAAGGGTCAAACAAACTCAATCTAGAAAAAGTGCTTGTGTGACACTGGCTTAAAGTAAATGTTGTGAGATAGAAGTATTAAATACAGTATTATAGAATCGTTGAAAAAGTACAGTACAGTACTGTATTCTTGTCTGGTAATCATTAGACAATTGTATTAAGTTTATGTTTGAGTTGTGTAAGTCAGAAGGTGAATTGACCTTTTACGATTTTCAGGCTATAAGGAAGTTGGAGCCGTAAGCATCGATATAATTTCATTTTAGTTTTCACCAACCCACCAATAAATTTACAAATAAACCTAACTAATGAAATCAATTAAAGTAATAAATACATGTGGTACTCCAAGGACTCGAACCTAGGATACTCTCACCAAAATTCACCAAAGATGTGTGTTTATATATGGTAGTGTAACTGTTGTTGTAGTTGCAGAAATTAGTGGGGCTGGATGGGGTTAATAATACAATATGAAGATGTTTATAATGTATTATTAATTTTAGTTTATACTTACAGGAATGACTGGGGAAGGAAACCAAAACAATGTCCCCGACTTCAAGAAAAGCAGTGGATAGAAGAGGGACAAGGCAACTCCTGGAGTGGTGAATAGTACGCGACAGAAAACTGAAGGTATCATTTCACCCGTTTTAGTACTAGAGGTCCTTCCTAAGCTGAGTAAAATCATCCGGCTATATCAGTAACCCGTTGATGATTATGAAGTATTTTGTTAGTTTCATGTGGGTATCAGTGGTGGGGGAGTGGTTGGTGACCCTGGTCTCTGGGTCTTCTCCTGGATGACCTAAATGTCTGTGGATTTGTATTTGTTTGTGTGTTCATTGTTTTGTGTTATCCCTGTTCTGGCTCTGTCTTTAGTTGGGCCCCCCCCCCCAAAAAAAAAAAAAGAGAAAAAGAAAAAGAAGAAAAGCGGGAAACGTTATGAAAAGTGTGGATTGGGCCAGAGTATATGAGGCCTCTCGAAGTCAAGGGGCCTACGAACCAAATCACAGTTTCGAGTTATAAGGGGTTAAAGTCTAAGAAAGGTACTGCACTCCAACACCAACATCATTTTTATTTGTCAGGTCGAGAGCTTTCCATTGATGTATAATATTGTCATAGGAGTATAATTTTGGAGTGCAATACCTTTCTTAGACTTTAACCCCTTATTACTCGAAACTGTGATTTGGTTCGTAGGCCCCTTGACTTCGAGAGGCCTCATATAGATTCTTTGGTCATTATATTGTGCGGTTCCTGTTTTGTTTGTTTGGAAGTTTTAAACGTAATGTTTGTCGTTTCGATAATTTATAATTTTAACCCGTGGAGCCCCGGCTAGTTTTGTAATGTTTGCGCACCAGAACCCGGCCGGTTTTCAAAAAATGGTTTTATTCCAGAAACAATAGCGAATGGGTTAGGAATGAAGGAAAAACCACGAAAAACCGCTCAAAAAGCTTAAAAAATGGTCCTACAGAGCCCCCGAAAACGGATTTTATAAGAGTAAAAAATTGAAGGCAATTATCCCAAAAAACCAGGTTATTGCGCGCTCGCGCGCACGCACGTGGACTTTGAGAGTTTTCAACCATCGGCACGGTTGCGTGGGATACGTACACAGTTCCCATACAAATCTGAGCCCTCTTGCGTGGCTACACCTGAGGTTACGGTCGGCGCAATTAGGGGAAATTAGGGTGACTCGCCAGGCGCGTCTCTGGGGCTGTGCGTTACATACATCGCCGACGCGCCAGGCGCGTCGCTGGGGCTGTACGGGTTAATGAGTTTGCTATATTTATTTGAACAGTAACTTTTGATTTAGTTTTCAAGTTTGTATTTTAATTTAGTTTAGATAGTTAGTTTTCAAGTTTTGTATTTTAATTTAGTTTAGATTAGGAAGGGGATACGACAGACAGAGGGTTGTTCGTGTCTTCAAAGGGTTATGAAGTCGCAGTTGTGGAACTCGTGGTGTAGAACATTTTTGGTGTGGTCAGAGGAGGAATGAGAGTCGTACAGTACGGTACTGTACTTGTAAAATGAGCTTCCCCCAAGGATTTTGGAGTTTGAATCTCGGAGTTGTACATGTTTATTGCCGACTCCACAACCCTGTTTGTACGGCCCGCGTCAGTTTACTTGTTTTTTTATTTATTTTGTATTTTTTGTTTTATTTGTTTTTGGTTTAGCTTACTAGCCATTGTTCTTTTTAGACTACTAATTTTGTTATTAAACCCCATTTGGAGGAATACTGTGTTGATTGACTCCCAGGGCAGCTGATGTCCAGAGATTTTTATATTATATCCAGCTGTGTTTTTATTTTGTTCTTAAATGTTATCTGGTGTGGAGAGACAAGGCCAAACATATTTAGTGTGGTATAATGTTTGTATTTAAGTTAAATATATATTTGCACAGGTCCAACTTCCTTACAGCCTGAAACTTGCAGTTGTTAAATTAACTCTGACCCCTATAGATCGTCCCCGCCAATGGGGAGCCACCTTGTCGTGGTGGCGGGGCTTGAAACGGGGTCGTTGGTGTCACTCTCTTTAGGGCAGGGATTCAATCGGCGTCGTGGACAAAGTGCCCCCCGTCGTCATTGGGGTAAGCGGAACCTCCCGGTGACGACGTTTTTCGTGTTCCCATTTTTGTTTTAATTTTGCGGAGGATTTCCTCCCTATTTTAACTAAATTGTGCCGGCTAGGCTCGAAAGCCTTCCCTCGCTGAGTCTGGAGTACTGGCTCCTCTCCGTTTACAGGGGCCGTGGCGGTCTAGCTCACCGCCCGAGGGGGCTGGTCCCGGGAGCGGCGACGTGGTTGCCCGCGTTGATGCCCCTGGGGTCGCCCATCAGTGGGGACCGGTCTCGGTTCCAGGGGTCCGTTTTCCCTTCCTGGTGGGTTTCCTGGCTTCTGTCCGGCTGCCCTCCATTACGCACAGATTGGGGATGATTGCAATTAACTTTGCCCTCGGTCCCAGTATAGCAGTTTTGCCTAAGCTTGGCCTTTCTGTGCGTTTTGGTGCTATCCCCCCTAGTCTAGGGGGGTTACTTACTTGTTACTTGGTGTGGAGTTTCTCAGCCGCGCTCCGTCACTAGATGTGACGCTCGTCGCAGCTGCCCTTTAAACCATCTAGCACTTGTAGTTTTGTCTCACAGTGCCATCTTCTAAGTCATAACACTCCCTGAACAAATGTGCCTTTAGTGACTTTTTAAAGGCCTTTATGTTCGCACACCTTTTCACATTAACTGGTAGATTATTATAAAGTCTCGGTGCACTCTTTTCGAAGGCCCTAAATCCAAATTCATGATTGCACCGTGGCTCATTCAATTGATGCAGCACGTTGCCATGTCTCAGCATCATATCAGTGCCAACATTGAAGTCTTCCAATAAGTCTCGCACATATTCCGGCTTTCCAAAGTTCAAAGCTTGATACACTATAACACACAGTTTGAATATGATCCTCGCTTTCACCGGCAGCCAATGCAGGTCAATTAATGCCGGCGTTATACTCGCACGGAATGGTAAACTCTTTATTAATCTTGCTGCTCTATTCATTATAAGTTGTAGTTTTCGTAGCAAGTAATTTGGTAGTCGATAATATAGAGAATTACAATAGTCTAATTTACTAATTACATGATTGTGGATCAACATTTTGGTTGTATTAATATCCAGATATTTTCTCACAAAAGCAATATTCCTCAGATGATAGGCAGAGATTCGCACTGTTTGATTAATCTGGTTTTTAAATGACAGTTCACTATCAACCAAAACTCCCAAATCCTTCACCACACTACTCACAGTCATCACACTATCATTGATATTGAGGCTTTGCACGCCCAGTCTCTCAAGGTTCACCCGTCTGCCTACTAATAGGCATTCAGTTTTATTTTCATTTAATTTCAGTTGCTTTGACTCCATCCACTTCCCAATGTCTTTTAGTAAACCACTAATCTTCTCCTCAACATTCACCACGTCACTTAGTGCCAGATAGAATTGGGTGTCATCCGCAAACAGTTTGAATTTCACTCCATGTTTCATTAATATGCTAGATAGTGCAATTGTATATATACAGAATAGAATTGGTCCAAGAACACTCCCTTGAGGGACGCCCCTCTCTAGATGCCTCATCTCTGAGAATTTATTACTTATTTGCACACAATAAGTTCTGTTAGTAAGGTAACTTTGAAGGTATTCCAGCGCATTACCATCAATACCAATAGCTTTACAGTCTTCTATTAGTAAGCTATGCACCACTGTATCGAACGCGGCACTCAAGTCCAACAAAATTAAGATTCCACACTTCGCGTTGTCCATTTGCACGAGTAAATCATTAATCACAGAGCACATCGTGGTTTCCGTAGAGTAAAGTCTTCTATATGCGGACTGGTTGTCTGGGAGAGCCTTCACTAAACTCAAGTGATCCCATAACTGACCCAGAATTACATTTTCAATAATTTTTGATAGAAATGTTAAATTGGAAACAGGCCTAAAAGAGCTCAAGCATTGAGAATCAAGGCTCCCTTTAATAATAGGCTTCACAATCGCATTCTTTTCAGACGATGGAAATACATTATTTGCAATGCTACAGTTTATTATGTCAACATATATGTCCAGAAAACTGTTAAAATTGTTACTGTGCACTATTTCACGTATCGGTATAGGATCATTACTACAATGGGTAAGTTTTGCTTTCGTAACTATGGATTTAACTGTATTCAGATCCGTCATAGTAAATTCTGTTAACTTAGTCACAGTAGGCTCAGCTGCAGCAACGTCTTGAGTCTCGACTACTCCAAAATTTCCAACAATGGCATTAATTTTATCACAAAAAAAGTCAGAAAAATCATTCGCCAATGTCATATCCGGAATCCCTTCTGGTAACTTATTTTTCTTCTTGTTTCCCGTCAAGTTCCCATGAGGATGAGCCCCCTGGAGACCTGCCCCTGTTTGCGCCACCGGTATAGAGGCTGGGGCTCCCTGACTCACGACGGAGGGTTCTCTGTTGGCCCTTCTGGTATGTTCTTTATTTATTGTTTTGTTTCTATTTTTATTTTTATTTTTCTTTCTTTTTTTCCCCTCGGTTATGTTTTTCTTTCTTTTTTGATTTCCGATAAAATGAAAATAGAATAGTAAAAACAACTAGGGTCATCATGGATCAGCCATGCAAACCTCCTCCCCTGGATCCAGCTTTGGCGCCCCCGGTACTTGACCTTTGCATTCCCCTGGACTCTCCATCTGACCTTCCTCTGCTCTCTGAGTCTACCACCTTGGACACCTCCCCTCCGAGTTGTTCCGAGTCTGATGCTCTCTCACGCTCTGATACTAAATTACCTGCTTCTACGATTAAGGATTCCCATCCTCCATCTGTGGACCCTACAATGGCCCCTGTTCATAATTATCGACTCTCCACAGAGCCCAACTACACCTGCCGCTCATGATTTAAATGTCCCTCCCCTCTCCCAAGATAAGAGAGACCCTCCTTGTGTTGAGTCTCCTGTTCAAACCATAGACCTTGGCGTGCCGGGTTCTCTTGACACGCCCTGCTCCTCAGCACTACCCGTTAACCGACTTACAGTTTCCACTGACCACCTGCAGAGTGACACCAGTGTTGATGACCCTTCACCTCCCATCGACACTGTTTCTCCACCATTTCAGCCGATTGTTAGTTCAGCCACTACTTCCACCTCACTCGTTGCAACTCTGGAGCCTCACATGCCTCATTCTGGCCCCCAACATCGGCGGAAACCTCGGCGTCAGTTTGTCCCCAATGCCACCCTCCGGCACTTCGATTCAATTTTTGGCGATGATGACTGGCCACGTTTCCTCGTCATACGACCGGCTTCCTACATCTCGGGGGGGCTAAGTTACAGAACCTCCTCCTCTACTGTTCCTTTTACTTATATATTTTCTAGATCTCAAGTGACGGCGTCTCTAACGTGGATTGACCTCCCAATCTACCAAGATTGGAAGCCAAAGCGTCACATTTGTCCCTTGCCCCTCAACTTTCTCTTCATAATTGCTGAGGGACACAGGGCCCTGGGTGGGGCTTTGGTTTCCCGGGCATTTCCGCACCCTCCTCAGCTCCCCGCCATGGAGTGGCTTCGGTCACCCAGGCTTTATTGTGGTCGGCGGGGAGGATTCTGTGGGGGCGCTCGGTTATGGCCTTGGCCTTGCTCAGGGCCTTGGGGCTGTTCGGCCAGGCAGCTTGGGGAACAACAACAACAACAACCACCTCCTCCTCTCGGCGCATGCAACTTCGGACTTATCGTTCCGTGAGACTGGTAATAATGATTGGATTGTGGAAACCACTACTCGTGCCCAATCTGAGACATACCTATCTCTTACTACCTTGGACGATATCCCTGTTACTGTCACGAAACATAACGACCTCAATTACATCCTCGGTACTGTTGTTCTACCCTCAACTTATGACCATGACGGACTTCCTGATAAGTCGACCCTCCTGTCGTCGTTGCGCTTGCGTTATCCAAATGTGCACGACGTTGATTTGTATAGTATCCCAAACAAATCAACTCCTTCTCATCCTCTCCGCATAGCTCGCATTAAGTTTAGTGGACGTTCCCTCCCACGAGACGTCAGGATCGAAGGACAAAGGCGTGAAGTACGACCTTATGTCCCCAAACCGTTACAATGTACAAACTGTTCCACCTTTGGTCACTCAGCTGGTAGGTGTAAGAAGGTTCGGGTGTGTGCCTTCTGTAGCTCCGTCAAACATGCTACCCGTTGGAATTGTGGCACTCCAAAGTGTGTTAACTGTGGCCTTGAACACCATGCTCGCTCAAAGCAATGTGTGTTCTACATGTACAATGCTGAGTTAAAGCTTCTCATTAGTCAGTCAGGCATGTCTGTCAGAGAAGCTAAGCAAGAACTGAGAGTAAGAGATGTTAAAGATCCCTCTAGAGATATGACTTACAGTGCTAGACTTCGTGCACCTACAACTGACGTTTCTCCTGGTAGTCGACGACGTGAGGACAGTGATGCTGTGTTGGATTCACCCCTTTCTAGTCCAGCCACTGTTCCCCTCTCCAACCGATTTCATGCATTGAATACCCCTCCCCCTGTTCATGAAGCCTCCACCCCAAAAGCATCCGCGTCCACTTCACCAGTAACTGATATTCAATCCTTGCCTCTTGCCCCGGCTCCCTCTACCGATGTTGACGATGTCATGGATTCTAGCCCCTCCACCAGTAAACGCAGATCTGATGCTCTACATTCTCCCTCCTCAGATCGTCAATCTCCCTCCGTAAAACGTAAGACCCTCACAGCCCGACCTATGCCTCCCAAACCTCAACGTGTCCCTCCTCGCTCTCGCATCTTCCGCTCTGATATGGGTTCTCCGTCCCAGCCTCCCTCACTCCACACCCCCTCTACGCCTGCGTCCCCCCCGCCTACTCGTTCTCGACCTCACGCACCTATCAATGTTACCGCCTCGGGCTCCCATGCACCCCACTGCGGCTGTCGTGACTGCTTTGTGCGGGAGTATCGTTGGACGCCTACCCGCACTAAATCCACTGTTGCTGCGTTGATACGCTCCTTTCTCCGTGACCGACGTTTACCAACCCCTGATAACACCGCCTCTCATAACTCTTCGTGCTTATGCGCTTTTCACTTAAAGTCACGTTCAGATCTTTCATACTCCAAGATAGCTACTATCCTCCATGACCTGTCCTCTAATGTGTCCCCCCACCGTCCACGTCGAAACTCCCTGCCTTCTCATGACCCTCCCCCCAGACCCGTTCCTCTTCATCTCCAACAGCCGAACAGTGCTGTTAATTTACGTAACCTGATGTCTCTCACTTAACCTGTTCAATCCCTATATACTACAATGGAATTGTAATGGTCTCTCATCTAGAGTCCATCTAGGTGAGATCCAGCGTTTACTCCGTGTCTATAATCCAATGTGTATTTGTTTACAACACATTGGAAATTATGATAAATCCATCACCAACTACCACCTTGCGTGCTGTTCTCTATCCCCTGATGGAGAATATGGCACAGCAATTTATGTCCATCATCGAGTAACTTTTGACTTGTTTCCTACAGCACTCTATCCTTACTCTTCATATCCCCGATGGTGACTCTGTTACCATTTGCAATATCTATAACCAACCTGCTTACAATTATGACCTTTCCTTGCTTTCTCAGTTTTCTCTACACTACCCTCTCCCATCTTACTGTTGGGTGACTTTAATGCCCATAGCCCTATATGGGACCCTACTTCCTCCAATCCTGATACAGCCGGTTCGCAGATTGAACATTTGCTTCTGAACCGTGACCTTTGCTGCCTTAATGAGGCCGACTCACACACTTACTTTTCTGCTTCCCATCATACTTATTCCTCTGTTGATGTCACCCTGTGCTCCACAGCAATTGTTGATAAGTTCGAGTGGCGGGTCTGTGTTGATACGTTCTCAAGCGATCACTTTCCTGTCATCCTGTCTTACTTGCAATTCCGTCCATGTCCTTCGCTCCCTCGCTATAACTTTCACAAAGCTGACTGGGACGCATATGTCCTCCACACCAGACAAATCTCACCTTTTAATCCCTTAAGGGATCCTGATGAAACGCATTCATTCCTCGTTAATTTTTTTACTAATGCAGCTACTAAGTCTATACCCCAGACGACTTCTTCCCCCCTACGTCGTCGAGTCCCCTGGTGGGACAGCACCTTATCCACTCTTGCTAAAAGTAAACATGAATTAGGCCGCCGCCTCGATAGTCTCAATAACGTTACAATTCTTTATGTTCACGCTTACCTTTACGTGATGATCTTCTATGCCATTCCATCTCGTTATTGATGGATATATGTGCCATCAAACCTCACTACAATCGACTATCAGCTAAATTCCGTCGAGAAGTCATCCGTAGTAGATCCGAATCCTGGAAAACTTATGTCTCCACCATTTCCCCGTCTACCCCGATATCATGCGTTTGGCATAAATTCAGGAATATTAACAGCCTTCACATTGCCCCTCCGCACCATGCTTTGGTACACGGTGGCCGTACTGTTCACGATCCCCTTGAGATATCGAACCTCTTGGGTCAACATCTTGCCCATGTCAGCAGTAATGAGAGGTTAGACGATAATTTCCGCCGCCATAAACTTGAAATGGAGTCGATCCCCCTCAACTTCTCTTCACCAGACACCTTTGATTATAATGCATGCTTTACTTTGGATGAATTTGAACATGCACTCTCCAATTGTCCTAACTCTGCTCCTGGCCAAGATAACATAAGTTTTGCCTTACTAACTAACTTAGCCCCCCTTGCTAAATCCTACCTCTTGCAATTTTATAATCAGGTGTGGATCCGTCATCAATTTCCTACCTCATGGAAACATGCTATTGTCGTCCCAATTGCAAAACCTGGAAAAGACCCGAGCTTGCCCTCGAGTTATAGACCAATATCCCTCACCAGTTGTCTTTGTAAATTAATGGAGAAATTGGTCAATACTAGACTCACTTGGTTCCTCCGTCAAAACACTATTCTCACTCCGACCCAATTTGGCTCTCAGAAAGATCGATCTACTCTGGACTCGCTTACGTTATTAGAATCTCATATCAAGCGTGGCTTTGAAAGTAAGTCCATCACCGTCGCCGTTTTCTTTGACATCCAGAAGGCATATGATACCACGTGGCGGCGTCCCATCCTGCAACTACTTCATGATAGTGGTGCCTGTGGCCATCTACCTTTTTTTATTTCCAACTTTCTTTCTGATCGAACATTCCAGACTCGAGTGGAGGGAATTCTTTCAAATGTCTTTCCACTCGTCAATGGTGTTCCCCAGGGCAGCGTTCTCAGCAGCAAACTTTTTGCCGCGGCCATAAATAAAGTCATTCAACAATTGCTGCCGGAAGTCCATGGCAGCCTGTACGTTGATGATTTTACCATCTATTGCACTGCCTGTACCCTCAGACATGCTCAACGTATACTCAACATCTCCATCCAACGGGTGATCGCCTGGGCATCTTCAGTTGGCTTTCAGTTTTCGGCTGAGAAAACTAAGGCAATAGTCTTCTATCGAGACAAACGCTGGCTCCGTGGCCAGTCAATATCACTTCGAATGGGACCCTCTCAGATTTCTTTCTATCCCAGTGTTAAATTCTTAGGTGTAATCTTTGACCAACATCTCAACTGGAGAGACCATGTTCAGTATACTAAAGGTAAAGGCCTTCATGCTCTCAACCTCCTCAGAAAACTATCCCATACCACTTGGGGTGCCAGACGTACCACTATGTTGATGCTCTACAAGGCGGTGGTTCTTTCCATCCTCGACTACGGCTGCCCCATTTATGGGTCTGCCTCTGCTTCCGTTTTGAAGATGTTGGACCCTGTTCATACGCAGGGTATGCGTCTCTGTACTGGAGCTTTCCGTTCCTCCCCAAATACCTCCGTCTTAGCTGAGAGTGGCGAGCCCCCGCTCTCCCTCCATCGCGATTTAGTTACTATGCGCCGTGCATTAAAAATTAAACATAGTGACTCTCCCACTAATTCCCTTTTCAGTGATATCTTCATTTCCGATCCGTGTCCATCTTCCCCCTCCTTTCCGATTCGTGCTACAATTCTCCTCAACTCTCTTGACTTTCACATTGCTGTTTCGCCACCTGTTGTCTCCCCTTCCCCCCCATGGGTTATCTCTCTCCCCAATGTTTGCACTCACCTCTCCTTCCTCTCTAAGAGATATCTTTTTGTCCCTAGCCATCACTGCCAACACGCACTCGAACACATACGTCGTAAAGGCCCCCATTTTGCCATCTTCACTGACGGGTCTAAGACCGACTCTGGGGTGGGCCTCGCTGCTGTGTCCTCTACTAAGCTCCTTCAGTTTTCTCTCCCGCCCCAAGCCTCTATCTTTACTGCTGAACTTTTAGCTATCCAATCTGCTATTGACATTATACGTGACACCCCTCAACAGCCCTTTATAATTTACAGTGACTCTCGTAGTGCCCTCGAAGCGCTCCGTGCTTATTCGTCCTCCCACGTAATAGTTTTAGCCATAAAACACGCTCTCCACGAGATGAGCCTACGTGGATTCCAGGTCCAGTTATGTTGGATTCCTGCTCACATCGGTGTCCGTGGCAATGAAGACGCCGATACTGCGGCTAAGAATGCTATTTTGATGATCCCTCGCCAGCCCCACCTTCCGTTAGGTGATTGGCTGTCCTTACTCAAGCCTTCTATTCTTTGCACGTGGCAATCTCATTGGGATGCTCTACCCTGCAATAATAAACTCTGTGCAATCAAACCTTCTGTCCGTCCTTGGCCCTCGTCTTCCAGGTCTCACAGGTGTGAGGAAGTTTTACTAACTAGACTTAGGATAGGCCATTCCCGGCTGACTCACGGTTATTTGATGTCCACTCCCCGCACTCCGCCCCCTACCTGCTCCTCCTGTCATTCCCCTCTAACTGTTCGCCACGTCTTTGACTGCCCAGATACTGCCCGTCTGCGTACGGTTTGTTTTGGTACTAAATCATTCACTGACCTTTTATCCGATTCTCCGTCATTTTCCTTCCCCCCTATCGTCCGTTTTTTGCGTCGCCTTAAGCTCCTTTCAGTAATCTGATCCAATCCTTCGGGCCAGACCTATGAGAGTTCCGTATGGAGCTCAGTGGTCTGGTTAATCTGCTCTACATAACTAACTAACCCCTATAGATCGTTCCTAAACTGAATAAAGTAGTCACCATGGGCACTCAAAGATGCCTTAACACAATCACTGCGGCAATTGACTACTTGCGAGTTTCGGTCTATAAGGAAGTTAGAGCTGTAGACATTGATATTTAGTAGAATTACCAGGTAAAATACGGTTGTAGTACATTTATCAATACATAAAACCCAATTTCACATAGTTTTTAGCCACCAGAAACCTACATAATTATTGCATTTCTATTTACTATCGATGTCTACAGCTCCAACTTCCTTATAGAACGAAACTCGCAAGTGGTCAATTGTCATAATTTATGACAATTGCTTGGTCTGCACTGTACCATACAGGGGTATTGGACTAAAAGTGACCTTCATTCCCTGCACATTTTCATGTATAAACATAAACAAGAGCTAGAATGTATTTCAATGATCTATCCGTGAAAGTAGAGGAATAGACCTTTGCAATTACAGTACACTCGGATACCATAGTCTCTAGCCCACTCCTTTCTGGCAAGAGGTGATGCCAGGACTTACTGGACGGCGGCCCACAGTGATGGTTAGGGGTGGAGTTTGGGGGAGAGGGCAACGCACACACTAACACACTGTGAAGCAATCCAGGAAGCTATCTTTGTTGGTTACTTTCTTGTAGTTATTTGATATTTGTTCGCATCAATTCGCATTATTTAAAATCCTTTATTCCATACTATTGAGAACAAACATATGCAATATTTTCTTTAGCATGAGTAAGTATAACTACCGGTGTGAACCATTAGTTATTAGGTAGTGCAGTTCCTATTATTAGCAAAGTTGAAGTTCAGGAAGGGTTAAAAATAGATCAGTATAGATATGGCACACTGGAACACACACACTCACAGAGAGAGAGAGAGAGATAAGGATAGTGTGTGTGGGGTGGTGGGGGGTAACAGACTGGGAGGCAGAGAAACAGGGAGAGGGTGAGATGTGGCTGTGTTGGTGAGAGGCAAAGGGAGTGAGATAGAGTGAAAGGGAGGTGTTGGAAAGGAAATATGGAATAGGAATACGATAGAACTTCATTAGCAACATTTGTGTGTGTGTGTGTGTGTGAATAACTAATCATAGTCATATATGTCATTGGTAACTTTCTGAATTACATTTTTCATATAGGGTAATTAGTATAACAATTTAAAGATTGTCATTATCCTTACAATTAGAGAAGTTTCATTCCTACGGAGGTAAAGGAATACCCATGAATACAACTTTTGTCTGAAGCATGTGTGATTAGTAGGGTTCACTTTAAACCTACAGTACGTGCATGTATTATTTTCTTGATAGAAGCATATGTTTCTTCTATACATAATAATGTTAACATAATTGTGAGATGAAAAGGTAAAGTAATAAATAACAAGACAATATATATTAACATACATTTATATGAATATAAATAGTAAGACGTTAATATGAACTCGGAGAGAGATGCATGGAAAAATTAGTACTGTATATCAGTTAAATCTTGGCTATGGCACTTGTATCTAAGTAATAATAATAATAATAATAATAATAATTAAAGTTGCAAGCAACGTTGTGCGGGGTTCGAGCGGGGTTGCACGCAGGGTATTGTGTTGGATACAAGGGCTGTGCCACATATATCAAAATATCCTGTATCTCATCGGGCATGGAGAAAGTACAGAAGGAATATAGTGTAGCCATTTTGGCTATGGCCACTTAGACCATTAAGGAGTGTGACCATTTTGGTTAAAGCTATTAATCCTGTAAGAGTTGTTGTTGTTGTTGTTGTTCCCTAAGCTGCCTGGCCGAACAGCCCAGAGTCCCTGAGGAAGGCCATGGCCACGATCGGGCTTTCCCACAGAGCTCTCATTGAGTGTAGATTGTGTTGTTGGCGTAAGTGGTTGTGTGAAATGCAGTCTTCTATTATGTGTTTAATGGTATGGGGTGCTGTGTTACATCCCGGGCAGGCATCGACAACGGAGTCATCCAGTCTCTTCTGATAGCTCAGGAGAGCTGGATGGTGTCCGCATCTCAGCCTGGCCAGGTGGACTCTGTCCTCGCGAGGAAGGGAGGATTCGGAAGGATGGATTTCGGGAGGTCGTGCTTGCAGCTGCGTGTTGTCTGTGAGTTAGTGGATGGATCGGCGAGAGATATGAGTATGGATGTGCTTCTGGAAGGTGGTTCGTGGTGGGAGAGAGGACAGTAATTGTGTGTGATACCGTGTGCTGGGTGTTGTTTTGATATTTCTTGGTGTCTGTGGGTGTGTTGCCATGTAGTTTAGTGGGTGGTCTTGGTTCGTGGAGGCTGCTGCCAGGAATTGAGTGCCTCTCATGTCCAGATGGTCTTTGACTTTGAGGATTTTGGTTTCTTGATGTAGGTGATCTGTGGGTGCAGTAGCTGTGCAGCCTCTAATGATCTTCAGGGCTTTGTTTTGAATAGTCTGTAAGGTCTTATGCGTTTCACCTAGGTTAGAAGCCCAGGCTGGGCTTGCGTATTCCATCACTGATCTTATGTATTGTTTATATACTGTGGTGGTAGTTTCTTTGTTGTGTCCAAATTTTGTGTGAGCAAGTGACCTGAGGGCGTTAAGTCTGGGTGTCGGTTTCTTTTTAATGTTTGTGGTGTGCTGTTTGAATGTCATATGAGTATCATATGTTACTCCTAGGATTTTGGGTGTGTGTGTATGTGTTAGGGGTGTGTTGTTTATGGTGAGTTGAGGGATGTATTTGTGTTCTCCTGTCCAGCTTGTGAGCAGGGTTGCGGTGGGTTTGGCTGGGGGTAGATTAAGTCTGTTTGTAGTGCACCAGCCATGTAGTGTGTTGAGATAGGGTTGAAGGAGATCTGTTGCTCTTTTTGGGTCATGGTGTGTGCATGTGAGTATTATGTCATCTGCATAGTCTATCTATCTATCTATCTATATGCTCAGGCCCAATCCCCATTTTGGGGGTAGCCGACTCAAGACAGAGCAAGAACAGGGAAAACACAAAAACATCATAAAACAAAAAATAAACACAGATAAAAAACACAAACTCTCACACATCCAGGTCACCCAGGAGAAGACCCAGAGACCAGGGTTACCAAGGTCGCTCCAGCACTCCCCCGGCCCCTGACCACCCGGAGAGGTTCCGATCTCGGCAGGCAGAGCTGCATAGTAGGCTAAGTTTATTTGGGGCGTATTGGGTGTAGTTATATCGTGCATGTACAGATTGAAGGGTGCGGGCGATAGGACGGATCCTTGTGGGACTCCGTTTGGAAAGTTTCTGATTTTAGATGACTGACCGGCAAAAGATACGTGTGCACATCTGCCTGCTAGGAAGTTGGCCAGCCACCTTTTTGTGTTGTGCATGTTTGTGTTGTAGATTTTGTTTGTTAGGTTGTGGCGAGGGATGGCATCGAAGGCTTTACTAATGTCGAGTGTGGCTAATAGTGATCTGTGTGGTGGTCTAGCTGAGTTGATGCCATCAAAAGCTCTTTGTGTAAGGTCTGTGAGAAGAGTGTTTGTGGAGTGCAGTGGCCTAAAGCCATGTTTTGTTGGAGCTAGGGGTAGGTCGGGTGTAATTAGTTGTAATACTAGGCGTTCCATGACTTTGGAGGGGGAGCAAAGGAGTGTGATGGGGTGGTGCGAGGAGGGTAGCGTGGGGTCTTTGTTGGGTTTGGGGAATGTGGTGATGAGACCATGCTTCCAAATGTCTGGTATTGTGTTGTGTGAATAACTGTAGTTTGATATGTTAGTGAGTGCTTGTATGCCTTGTGGTCCCAGGTGTCTGAGGTGTATGTTGCTTATGTTGTCTAGGCCACAAGCGGGTGAGTGCTTGAGATTGTTGATGATATGCTTTGTCTGGTGATTGGTGAAGGGTGTATAGTCAGGGTCTGTGGGGAATTGTCTCTTACGTCGGATGACACGTCGGTCGTCTTTGTGAGGTTTTAGGTGACTGACATGTGAGAAGTGATTGATGAGAGTGTTTGCTTGTTGTTTACATGAAGGAGTAGAGTCTGTTGTTGTGTTTGCAGCATGTGATTGTGTTGTGTTGCTGTTGGAAAGTGTGATACTGTTTAGTGTTTTGTAGATTTTTTGGGGGTTTGATTTGTGATCAAGTGTTTGTAGGAAGTTATTCCAATTTAGTTTTTGTTGTTCTTGTATTTTGTTGTTAGTTTGGGTGTTGAGTGCTTGGATTTGTTGTGTGATGTCTTGTGTGTGGGGTGCTGGGGAGTGTTTCAGTATGTCGCGTTGTCTGATGAGGTTTTGAATTTCTGGTGTGAAGTTGGGGTTGTGTCTTTTTCTGTTACCTCTTGGAATGTGTTTCTTGTCAGTGTTTTGGATAGTTTTATTGAGTATGTGTACAGCATTGTTGATGTTAGTGATGGGTGTACTGTTTAGAGTTGTGAAGTGTTGTTCTGTCTCATTTGTGAATGCTTCCCAGTTAGGTCTTTTATAATTGGTGTATGTGTGTTTGTGGTTAGCTGGGGTGAGTCTGGTTTTGGTGGTGATAATGATCGGGAGGTGGTCAGAGCCTAAGGTTCTGACAACCCTCCAAGATGTTGTGGGGGCGAGTTCTGGGGAGCAAAAGGTGATGTCTGGAGATGATGGGTTATAGAGGGCTTGGTGAGGAATATGGGTATGTTGATGGATGTCGTTAAGGATGATGAGGTTAACAGTTTGGTTTTGTAGTACCAGCCCTCTGTCTGTGTCGGGGTTGTCGACAAACCAGGCCGACGTCTTGGCGTTGAAGTCACCACCCAGGATGATGTGTGGGGTGTTTGTGATGTGTTGTAAGTGTGGTCTGTATTCATTTGGTACTGTAGGGGATGTATGTGTTTATGATGGTTATGTTGGAGTTGTTGCCAGTGCGTATTTTAATTGATTGTATTTCTATTGTGTTATCATTTGGGGGGAGGAGGGATTTGGTTTGTACACTGGTTACTATGTAATAATATATGATATTTCTTTGTGTACCAGGGTGATGAGTCCACCGCCTCCGCCGACAGCCCGGTCTTGTCTGATGGTGGTGAAATCATGAAATGTGGGTGTTTTTTGTGTTGTGCGGAGTTTTGTTTCTTGTAAGATGGCAATGTGTATGTTGTGTTGTTTGATGAAGTGTGAGAGTTTGTGTTTCTTTGTGTTGATGCCATCTATGTTCAATTGGAGAATGTTAATGTTATGTGCACGATGTATGTTGGGTGCTGCTGCACGAGGATGGGGTGGGGGTGAGGGAGGGGTTGGGATGGGTGAGGTGGGGGTGGGGATTGGGGAGCAGGAGATGGGGGTGGGAATGGATTAGGATGGGGTGTAGTATGTTGAGTTGAGGATGTGGATGGTATGGGAAGGTTAGGTGGGTTAGGGAGGAGAGGTGGACAGGTTTTAGGGGGGGAGTGGATGATATGGGAAGGTTAGGTGGGTTGGGGAGAGGTGGACAGGTTTTAGGCGAGGGATTTGACTGGGAGAGGGAGGGGCATGAGGAACAGGTCCAGGTGTTCGTGTAGTGTTTCTTGGAGGCAAGTGTTGTGCAGGTGAAGTGGGTCCAGTTCCTACATGAATTGCAGAGAACTGAACCATTAGTGTGGCGACTCGAAGTGATGGGTTTTGAGCAAGTTGGACATATGTATGTGTAGGTGGGTCCTGGGTTGCTCTCAATGTCTCCGGCTAGAAGAAGTCTTCGAGAAATGACAGCCGGAGAGTCATTTCTCGGTGTAGGAAAAACTGTGTGATGTGTGTGTGTGGTGTGAGGTGTGGAAATTCCCGGCGCGACCGAAGCCGCTCCAAGGACTCCTGTACGAGTAGGCATAATTGCCCGAAATTGTCTTCATTCCCTGCTCATTTTCATGCATAAGCAAAAGCCAGAGCGTAATACAATTATGTATTCGTGAAAGTACGGTAATAGCTTTCAAATTACTCCTTAATCATCCCTGTACGACGTCTGGTTTTCTTGTAAGGATCTTGCAAACGAAGGGCAAAATTGCTAAAAATTACCAAATCCGATAGGCCTAGGCGAAATCGCTAAAATTTACCAATTATTTTCTGTTTTCGCTATGTGTGACGCTGCACATAAGTGAACTCTTTCTCACACAAACCTCAGTGTCTTGGCGGGGCCTGTAGGCTCCGGCTGACGTCCATCCGTGCTGCTTGCAAAAGCTGGCCTGGCTCACAGGCTACAAAATAGCCGGAAAATCGTCTCCGTCATATGAGGGGCCCCGCGGGAATTGGGTTAAGAAGTGTGGTTGTTTTGATTATTTGATAGGGTCACCATAAGGGTAATGGTGTGGCATTTTTTCTGTACAGAAGCTTGGCCTTTTTGGTTGGGGCTTCTTAGGAATGTGACCTTTTTCGTTAGCCATGGAGAAACTGCAGAGGTACAAATTATTATAAGCAACCTCATGTTAAAAATATTGTATTGATTGTATGCGTGTATGCCCCGACAGAGGATATACTTGAAAGAAAGAAAGAGGAGTTCTGGATGAATGTGGAGGCGTGCCTGGAGATGTTTGACAAGAACGAAAGAATATTTCTGATTGGGGATATGAATGGTAAGGTGGGTGATAGGAAAGTTGAGGGAGTGGTGGGAGGGTGGGGGGTACCATTAGAGGTGAATGGGAATGGTAGTGCACTTGTGGACGTATGTGTGGGGAGGAGGCTGTGGATAGCCAACACCTTCTTCCGACACAGAATGATCCACAGGTACACATGGAAATGGATGTTGTCGATGAAGGATAAGACAGTGATGGAACGAAAGTTATTGATTGATTATGTATGTGTGGATGAACGAATGAAAAAATCTGTGATGGATGCTAGGGTGTATAGGGGTATTGGAGGGGATCTGTCTGATCATTATGTAGTGGTAGCTAAGGTTAGGATACAAAAGAAGTGGGTGAGGAGAGTTGGAGGGAGGCGAGAGGAGGGTGGAATGGTGAGGAGGGTGGAGAGGTTGCAGGAGGAGGAAGTCAGGGAGGAGTACAGGAGAGCAGTGGAAAGATGACTAGGTGGGTTCGACCTGGAAGTTATGGAGGAAGTGGAGGAGATGAGCAAGGTGTTTAAGGATGAGATCTGTGCAGCATGTGAGGAGGTGTGTGGAGTGAGGAGAAGAGGGAGGGGAGTGAAAGGTACAGCATGGTGGACAGAAGAGGTAAGAATAGCTGTGGAAGAAAAGAAGAAAGCATATAGAGAGTGGTTGGATAGTAGAGGGAATGAAGATTCCGAGAGACAGAAACGAGCACCTGAGTGTAAAATGGAGGGAGAGTAAGAAACTGTTCTGGAAAGAAGTCAAGAAAGTTAGGGTAGGTAGCAAGGGAAACAGTGAGGGTGTGAAAGATAAGAATGGGAGAATGCTAGCCGAGAAGCAAGAGAGAGTCGAAAGATGGAGGGAGTACTTCAGTGAGTTGCTAAATGTAAGGAATGAAGAGCCAGCAAACATAGTTGGATATGGTATGGGAGGGAGAAGAAGAGAAGTAGTGGAGGAGGAGGTGGGGATCAGGAGGTCAGAAGTGTGGGAAGCCATGAAAAGAGTGAAGTTGGGGAAAGCACCAGGAACAGATGGAGTGTGTGGGGAAATGTTGAGGTATGGTGGTGAGATAGTGATAGAATGGGTATGGAAAATGTGCAAACTAGCATGGGAGAAGGGGAGTGCACCCGATGACTGGAAGACTGGCATAATAGTCCCCCTATATAAGGGCAAAGGGGAAAGAGGAGTGTGTGGTAACCACCGAGGAATATGTCTTCTAAGCGTAGTAGGGAAGGTATACAGTAGGGTACCGGTAGTGATTGAGAGAGTGAGAGTGAGAACGGAGGAACGGAGAAATGGATAGGCGACGAGCAGGGAGGTTTTAGGAAGGGAAAAGGATGTGTAGATCAGATTATTACCCTGAATTGTGTTGTGGAGAAGTATCTGGAGAAGAAACAAAAGGTGTATGTTGCCTTTATGGACTTGGAGAAGGCCTATGACAGAGTGGATAGAGAAGGTTTGTGGAAAGTACTTAGAATATACGGAGTAGAGGGCAAGTTGCTGAAAGCAGTGAAGAGCATGTATGAGGGTGCAAGGGCGGCAGTACGTGTGGAGAGTGAGCAGAGCGAGTTCTTTGACCTGAATGTTGGTTTGAAACAGGGGTGTGTGATGTCCCCGTGGTTGTTTACTGTATATATGGATGGAGTCATAAAAGAAATACTATCAAGAGCAGTGGATGTTGGTGTATCGCTGAAAAGGGAGGGAATTGAGTGGAAGCTACCTATACTGCTGTTTGCGGATGATACAGTTCTGATGAGTGATAATGAATGGGAGTTGCAGGGTCTGGTAAATGAATTTGGAACAGTGTGCGAAAAACGGAATTTGAAGGTAAATGCGGGGAAGAGCAAGGTTATGGTCTTCGAAAGGGGTGAAGTCACAGAGTGTGAGGTGAAGCTGAACGGTCAGGCTATGGAGATCGTCAACTCTTTTAAGTATCTGGGCAGTGTGTTGAGTAAAGATGGGACTATGGATGAAAAAGTGCGGGAGAGGGTACAACAGGGGAAGAGGGTTGTAGGAATGCTAAAAGCAGTAACAAGAAATAGGGTGGTCAGTATGGAAGTGAAGAAGTCCTTGCATGACAGTGTGGTAATCCCGACACTGACTTACGGAAGCGAAGCATGGACGTTGATTGAGAGACTCGGACCAAGAGTGAGAGCAGTGGAAATGAATTACTTAAGGAGTTTGTGCGGAGTTACATGGAGGGATAGACAGACTAATGAGGAAGAAAGAAGGAGGTGTGGTGTGGAGGTAGATGTGCTGGAAAGTGTGAAAAGGAACAACTTGAGATGGTTCGGCCATATGGAACGTATGGAAAGCGAGAGAATGACTAAGAGGGTGTATGAGAGCGAGGTGGAGGGACAGAGAGGGAGAGATAGACCGAATGAGAGGTGGAAGGATGGAGTGAGGAAGTACATGAACGAAGGCGGTGCTGGTTGGGGGGAGGGGCGTCGACTGACTGGGGACAGAGGTGCATGGGGGCGGTTCGTTCTTGTCCACCACTTCGGGGATCACGGCGTCAGGCAATAGATAGATAGATAGATGTTAAAAATATCTTATATATTTTTGTTTAGCTTTACTTGGCATTCCTCTTCCTCTATGTATCTAGCAATTTAACCCCCTCAAACTCCTTATGACGCGATGGTGTGGTAATTACCCCGGGCCAAAAAGCTCTAAAAGACGATCGAGTGATAACTCAAGCAAGCTTGAAATACGCAGGCGTTTCGTTCATGGTCACCCCTTCGGGGATCAAGGTGTCCGGCAATATATACCGGTAGGCTATAGATAAATTCATTTTTGGGCTATTTCTTCCATTTTATTTATCCTGTTAAAGTGCTTGATTGATTTTTGTGCTAATGTAGTTAGTATTTGGTGTAATTTCACATATTTCAGCTAAATCTGGAGAGCACATGCAATTTATTTGTGCATGTTCAGTAAGTATTGCTGGGGAAAGGGTTAACGTATTCATCTTTTGGGGTATTTATTCTATGTTTTTATCCTGTTTCTGTGATATGCAGGATTCGAAGTTGCATAATAAATCGTAGGCTGTGTCCACCATTCTTTAACTGTCTTCGTGGTGCGATGCATAAGGTGTTGATTTTCGGTGTGAGCATCCTGGATTCGAATCCACGGACTGCCACATGTGTTTGTAAATTTCATTAATCGATTTTAGGAGTATAGTTGGTTGTTGAAAGGAACATAATAATTGATTAGTTTTGTGCTAATGTAGTTGGTATTTGGTATAATTTTACATAGTTTAGATAAATCAGAAGAGCACATGCAATATATTTGGGCATTTTCAGTTAGTATTGCTGGGGAAACGGTTAACATACAGTATTCATCATAGGAAGGGAAGAGGATGTGTAGCTCAGATCTTTGCCCTGAAATATGTTGTGGAGAAATATCTTGAGAAGGGACAAAAGTTGTATGCTGCCTTCATGGACTTGGAGAAGGCCTATGACAGAGTTGATAGAGAAGGTACCGGTATGTAGAAAGTACTTGGAAGATACGGAGCAGATAGCAAGTTGCTGAAAGCAGTGAAAAGCATGTATGAGGGTGCAAAGGTGTCAGTATGTGTTGAGAATGAACAGAGCGAGTTCTTTGATCTGAATTTTGGGTTAAAGAAAGGGTACCCTGTGTGATGTCCCCGTGGTTGTTCAATATATACTGAACTGTATATGGATGGAGTCATAAAACAAATGCAAGGATGAGCAGTGGATGTTGGTGTACCACTAATAAGGGAAGGCAACGAGTGGAATGACAGAGTTGATAGAGAAGGTATGTGGAAAATACTGTACTGAGAATATATGGAGTAGATGGCAAGTTGCTGACAGCAGTGAAGAGTATGTATGAGAGTGCAAAGGTATCAGTACGTGTGAAGAATGAACAGAGGGAGTTCTTTGATCTGAATGTTTGGTAAAGCAAGGGTGTGTGATGTCCAGATGGTTGTTCTATATATACAGTATATGGATGGAGTCATAAAAGAAATACAAGGAAGAGCAGTGGATGTTTGTGTACTGCTGTTTGCTGATGATATGAATGGGAGTTGCAGGGTCTGGTAAATATTTTTGGAACAGTGTGCGAAAAATGGAATCTGAAGGTAAATGCGGGGAAGAGCAAGGTTATGGTCTTCGAAAGGGGTGAAGCCACAGAGTGTGAGGTGAAGTTGAACGGTCAGGCTATGGATTTTGTCAGCTCATTTAAGTATCTTGGCAGTGTACAGAGTAAAGATGGGAGTATGGATGAAGAAGTGTGGGAGAGGGTGCAACAGGGGAAGAGGGTTGTAGGAATGCTAAAAGCAGTAACATGAAATAGGGTGGTCAGCATGGAACTGAAGAAGTCATTGCATGACAGTGTGGTAATCCCGACACTGACTTACGGAAGCGAAGCATGGACGTTGTTGGAGAGATTCAAACCAAGAGTGAAAGGGATGGAAATGAGTTACTTGAGAAGTGTGTGCAGAGTTACATGGATGGATAGACAGACGAATGAGGAAGTACGAGAGAGGTGTGGTGTGAATGTACTGGAAAGTACGAAAAAGAACACCTTGAGATGGTTCGGCCATGTGGAACGTATGGGAAGCGAGAGAATGACTAAGAGCGTGTACGAGTGAGGTGGAAGGACAGAGGGAGAAATAAATCGAGAGAGAGGTGGAAGGATGGAGTTAAGAAGTATATGCGTGAAAGCGGTGCTGGATGGGAGGAGGGGCGTCGACTGACTGGGGACAGAGGTGCATAGGGGTGTTTTGTTCGTGGCCAATCCTTCGGGGATCAAGGCGTCCGTCAATAGATATAGATAAATTCATCTTTAGGGCTATTTCTTACATTTTCTTTATCCTGTTAGTGTACTTTATTAAATTTGTTGGTAATGTAGTTGGTAATTGGTGTAATTTTACATATTTCAGATAAAGGATGTCAACAGAATAACAAATGATGAGCTGAAGAGACGTTTAGGTATAAAGAGTATTAGCGAGGAGACTCGTACAAGTAAACTGGGATGGTATGGACATGTGGAGAGAATGGATGAACAAAATTGGGTGAAAAGATGCAGGTCTGCGATTGTGGAGGGAGCTGCACCAAGGGGTGGACCGAGTAAGACCTGGGATCGGACTATACGTGCCGATCTCAAATCCAAAAACTTGACAAGTAAAGCATCCCTTAACAGGGTTGCCTGGAACGCCGCCATTAGGAAAAGAGACTGAAACTGCACATCTGTGTGGAGCACTCAGTCTTAAAATGTTATGTACGTATGTATGTATAAATCTGAAGAGCACATGCAATCTATTTAGGCATTTTCAGTCAGTATTGCTGGGTAAAGGGTTAAGATATTAATCTTTTGGACTATTTCTTCCATTTATTTATCCTGTTAGTGAGTTTTATTGATTTCAGTGCTACTGTAGTGGTATTTGGTGTAATTTTACATATTTTAGATAAATCTGAAGAGGACATGCAATATATTTGGGCATTTTCAGTCAGTATTGCTGGGGAAACGGTTAGGATACTGTAGTCATCTTAGGACCTTCTGTACCCGATGCCGAGTTGGCTGCCAACTTTGTGGCATTTTTTGCTGGCAAGATAACTCGCATAAGACAGGAACTGGATGATGCTTCTGTTGGTGAAGAACTTTCAGTTGTACTCCAACCCCGACACATTCCTAATAATGTCCTCTCATCCTTTCACTCAGTAGAGGTGGTCATGATCTCGTCCTACATAAGAAACCTCAATAAAACATTTTGCCCGTTGGATCCCATAAATGTTTCCAAGCTACCAAGAGTCTATGATCACACAGTTGAGTTTATTTCCAAAATAATTAATAAGTGCTTCTCTGAAGGTAGCTTCCCACATTCTGAAAAGCATGCACTACTCCGACCTACTCTAAAGAAGCCTGGACTTGATGTTGAGAACATGTTGAACTATCGTCCTGTCTCCAACCTGTCCTTCATATCAAAGATATTAGAGCGTGCAATACTTGACCAATTACAACCACTACTTCAGCAGAATGAAACTATCCCAATTTTTCAGTCTGCTTACCGACAGCATCATTCAACTGAAACAGCATTGATTAGAGTACATAATGATCTAGTTGAGAACATTTGCAATGGTGTGGCCTCACTATTGGTCTTGCTTGATCTCTCTGCGGCTTTTGACACAGTGGATCACGAGTTGTTATTGAGTGATCTTTATGATTGTGGTGTGCGTGACTCCGCTCTCTTGCTTCTTGGGTCGTACTTGTCAGGTAGATCCCAGAGTGTGATGGTAAATCAAGTGGTCTCTGACTCTACACCCCTGCAGTATGGTGTTCCGCAGGGATCAGTTTTAGGTCCTATCCTATTTATAATTTATATTAGCAGTTTGTCTCTTCTGCTTCGTGCACATAATGTCACCTTTCACTTTTATGCAGATGACACCCAGATTTATGTGAGAATCACAAATATAGTTGATATACGGAGTAAGATGGAATTGTTGATGTCTGATATCAAGAAGTGGATGAGAGCGAGAAAACTTAAACTAAATGATGGTAAAACTGATATTCTCATCATCCGAGGAAATAGAAGAGCTGATGATATAGTAGGTGCCCTCTCCATCAATGTGGGTGGATCTCAGCTGCGACCGGCCAACTCTGTTCGAAATCTGGGTGTATATGTGAACTCCCGATTAGATTTCAAAGAGCATGTAAACCAGATAGTTAAAAGTTGTTACTTGCACATCAGAAATCTCTATTTGGTGAAGCCGTTTATAACCAGACGTTGCCTCCTGACGTTGGTTCACTCATTGGTCTTCTCTCGTGTTGATTATTGCAATGCCCTGTTGGTGGGTCTTCCAAATTATATTTTGAAGAAAGTTCAGTCTCTTCTTAACAGGGCCGCAAGACTAATTTTTGGTGTTCCACCTAGAACTCCTACTACATCTCTTCACATAGAACTGCACTGGCTGCCAGTAAGAGCAAGAATAGAATTTAAGTTGTGTTTGGTGACTTTTAAGGTTCTCAAATTTGGTGAGCCTAGGTACCTTGCGGAGCTGCTCAGGCGCACACCGGCACACCATGGTGTAGTTGTGCGTCATGACAATGACCCTTTTCGTCTTGATGAACCAAGGGCTTTCCAGCAGTCTTCTTTCTTTGAGAGGTCATTCTCCTACATGTCTCCGAGGTTGTATAACAGGTTGCCGCTGTCCATGAGACAACTGAGTTCTGTTGAATGCTTCAAGAGACAACTTAAGACTTTTCTCTTTGAGAGAAGCTATGATCTTGAGAGAGGTGTCATGACAGATGGCTATAGAGTTTAGGCTATTTTGCCACTGCTAGTGATTGTTAAATGTGTGTTGTATATAAGCCTTCTTTTGATGCATTGATTTTTGTTCTTTTTTCTTTCTCTTTTCGAGCGCTAGTGAATTCTTCGGAAAAATTGGCGCTTATGAGAAATAAGTAACATGCTTATTATTTATTATTAGGAAGGGAAGAGGATGTGTAGCTCAGATTTTTGCCTGGAAATGTGTTGTGGAGAAATATCTGGAGAAGCGACAAAAGTTGTATGCTGCATTTATGGAGTTGGAGAAGGCCTATGACAGAATTAATAGAGAAGGTATGTGGAAAGTACCGGTACCGGTACTGAGAATATACGGAGTAGATGGCAAGTTGCTGAAAGCAATGAAGAGCATGTATGAGGGTGCAAAAGGTGTCAGTATGTGTGGATAATTATCAGAGCGAGTTCTTTAATCTGAATGTTGGGTTAAAGCAAGGGTGTATGTGATGTCCCGATGGTTGTTCAATATATACCAGTACAGTATATGGATGGAGTCATGAAAGAAATACAAGGAAGAGCAGCGGATGTTGGTGTACCGCTGATAAGGGAAGGAAACGAGTGGAAGTTGCCTCAACAGTACAGTACCGGTACTACTGTTGCTGACAACAGAGTTCTGATGAGCGATAGTGAATGGGAGTTGCAGGGTCAGGTAAATATGTTTGGAACAGTGTGTGAAAAACGGAATCTGGAGGTAAATGCTAGGAAGAGCAATATTATGGTCATTGAAAGGGGTGCAACCATAGAGTGTGAAGTGAGGTTGAACGGCTATGAAGAATGTCAGCTCATTTAAGTATTTGGGCAGTGTGTTGAGTAAAGATGTGAGTACCGGTAGGCCTATGGATGAAGAAGTGTGGGAGAAAGTGTAACAGGGGAAGAGCGTTGTAGGAACTCTGAAAGCAGTAAGAAGAAATAGGGTGATCAGCATGGAAGTAAAGAAGTCCTTGCATGACAGTGTGGTAATCCCGACATTGACTTATGGGAGGGAAGCATGGATGTTTCTGATTGGGATTGATCATTGATAATCATCGGTTATGCTAGTTGGAAAATTAGTGGGGTAGAATGTAGAGTTCGGGTGTACCGCCAGCCTTGTTTACACTACGCGGAGCGGCGGCAGACGCTGGCCATCATGTTCCCGTCTATTTGACTGCTTTTGGATACAATAATAGGTTGAGGGGGGTCACCCCCCCCCCCCCATGACATATTGTCATCATCATATATATTGCCAGCAGGAGGCAAATAACCGAGAAAAAAACCGCCTTCAAAATAGACGCGAACTAAAGGCTGGTTCACACATAGCCGAGTCGGTGCGCGAGTCCAACACGAGTGATGAAATTTTGCTATTCAGCAATGACTTGTCGATACTCCTCAACACTCGTATAGACTCGTGCTATGCTCGTGTATACTCGACACACTCGTGGGTACTCACCACGGGGTCCAAAAATGTCATGCATGCATGACATTTTTGGGTCCCGTGGCGAGTACCCATGAGTGTGGCCTAAATACGTGTAGACTCTTGTACATACGTGTTAACTCGTGTTTGACTCTGAATAACTCTTCGTTATTCGTATTAACTCGTGTTGACTCGTGTAAACCCGTGTAACACTCTTCGGTGATTCGTCGCTTTTCGTCATCATTTCGACGTTGACAAAGCAACACGTGTCTACACGCAACAACACGTATGTAACACACATGCAACACGTATCAACAAGAGTAGAAAGCACGAATGTGAGTGCCAAAATTTGGTGCCCCCATGATGCCAGAGTTTACACGATTCAAACACAAGTGAAAACACGAGTAAACAAGAATAAACACGATCCACTGAGAACAAAACACGAGTGTAACACGAAAAAGCAAGTGTCATTTGAAATACCGTTATTTCAAAAATGTAGGAAGAATCAACGAGAGTTTACACGGATGTAACACGAGTCAACACGTGTGCAACAGAGATCCAACGAGTTTCAACGCGTTGTCTTGCGTGTTGATCCGTATAAAAATCTTGTTGATCCGTGTAACAATCGCGTTGACTCGTCCATACTCTTTGTTTGCCCTGGAATGTGGCCATTATTTTTCAAATTTTTGACACTCGTGTTGGGTTCGTGTTACACTCGTTTTGACTCTCAGTTACTCGTACAGATTCTTGCATGAACAAGTGTTGACTCGTATTGAATCGAGTTAACTCGTGTTACACTCTCCTTGACTCGGGAATAATTGCTACTCACGGCCGACTCAGCCTCCAGCGACGGCAATAATCACCGAGTGTGACTTGTGTTGGACTCGCGCACCGACTCGGCTATGTGTGAACCAGCCTTTAACCATGGTGATCGACATATGTAAACATGACGGCGGCGGTGTCGGCGTCAGACACTTGCGATAATGTTCCCGTCTATTTTGAATGCCATTGGATACAATAATATGTTGAGGGGGGGCTTTGCCCCCATGACGTGTTGTCATCATCATATATATTGCCAGTAGAGGGCAAACAACCAAAAAAATTGCCGCAAAGCCCTCCCCTCAACATATTATTGTATCCAATGGCTGTCAAAATAGACGGGAACATGATGGCAAGCTTCCGTCGCCGCTCTGCGCAGTGTAAACAATGGTGGCGGTACGCCCGAACTCTACATTCTACCCGGCTAGGCCTATATTATAGGCTACAATAAATAAGTAGGCTAGGCTATTTTTTCTATAGGCTATGCCTAGTCTAATATTACAATTTAAGGTAGCATTCAAGTTGACTACAGCAGGACTTACCCTTGACCAGGTATAGGCTATCCTAGTGTTTAATAGGCCTATACCCCTTTGAAAGGACATTAGCCTAGCCTAACCTAATAACCTTACCTAACCTATTATAGTAGGCTATTATGGGTGGGGGCTGCTGCCCCCACACCCCGATTTTTGGTGTATTTGTCTATTTTGTCTGTGAAGTGGGAATTTTTTCAATTTGTCGATAACGAAAATCCTCCATGCGGACTACAGCTTATGGAGAAAAATATGGCGAATCTATTGTTGCCTATTATCTCTAATCAATTGTTTCTCATAATGCTGCAGTAGTGTCGTTTAAAATACCAACCATTTAATTGTGTGCCTTTAACCCGGCAAGCGCAATAGGCCTCACGGAAGACTTCCTATAGGGAACGCGATAGGCCTCACGGAAGCAAGACCATAAAAAAAGCCTTCCATAAAAAAAAAGGGCCTATCAAAACAAAGGAATTTGTCTCTAGGTGAGATAATTCCCCTCCAGTACTCATCCATGTAAATCTCACCCACCCCCCTCCCCTCCTTCCCCACCTTATTCCCCTCCCCCTCCCCTCCTCAATTATCACCTATTTTTCCTCTTCTTATCATCATTTATCGGTTATTTTTCTCTCCCGCGATAATGTAGCACAAGTGGGTTGCAGAAAAGATCGTTATGCAACACCCAGACACCGGCCCACACCGCCCCGCTCGTCTCAGTTACCTCACAGACAGCGAGAGAGGAGGGTTGCCTGTGGCTCTCTCTCGCCTGAGATTATGACCGGGTGGCCAATATCTTCGTTTTTCACCACCCAAATGCTTTTCCCACTTATTTTAGCACTCTTGAAGGTTCATATATACATCATATATGTAAAATAAAAGCATACCGAAAACAAATAATGCTCTATATTGTAAATATAACGAATTCTGTCAGAATCCAAGGCTAGAAATGCACAAATAACTACCCTAGCCCCTTGGTCTATTTCACGCTTGTCAGGTTAAAAATGACCTAAATTAGGCTATAGGCTACTGGAAGATTAGAAGAATCTTTAAGAAAGACTAGGTTAGAGTTATTGTTGTGCCATAGCTAGATTATAGCCTAAATATAAAAGGAAGTGAATAAAATGAAATATGCCGAAAAAAATCGCCGTCAAAATAGACGCGAAGTTAACCGCGACGATCGCCCTATGTAAACATGACGACCGTACACCCAGTAACTACATCCATCCCATTAAAAGTTACTGTGGGACACCAAATATGTTGAGGGGGTCTCTGCGGCTCTGCCCCCCCACGTCTGCCCGTCACGTATTATGATGTACGGTAAGTCATCATCATCTGTGCTAATTCATAGGATCCCCAATTAAGGACAAAGTCAATCAACAGACGAAATAAGCTCCCAAATTACAATAACATAGCGGCCCGCCGTTTATGGGCGACTTTTTACACGTCATTTTAAATGTTACTTTCCTGCCCTGGTCTAGGCCTAATAGATTTTTCCAAAGAATCAAACTTAAATTAAAAGGAAGTAGCCTAGCCTACAGTTTATAGGAAGGCTATTCCAACATGCATTCCAGAACTTAGGCTAGCCTAGGCCTAGGCTATATGAAAATTTGTGGTTGGTCTGCCAAAAAAGAATCACTAGGCCTATTAGGCTATGGGTAGGCTAGTATGGGCTGCATTTTGCAAATTTTCTGAACTCTTAGGCCTAGGCTAGGCTAAATTAAAACTCACAAAATCTGAGTAAAACCAGCACTAAAATGGTCGATCGCCGTAGTTAATATAAGTTCGCGTCTATTTTGACGGCGATTTTTGTTGTAGTTAGGCTAGGCCTAGGCTATTTGCCCCCTGCTGGCAATATATATGATGATGACAATATGTCATGGGGGGCGATTGACCCCCTCAACATATTATTGTATCCAACGATCTCTAACCTCTGTATCTCAAAAAGGGCTAGAGCAAATTGGCTGTAAATGTCCACATCTAGGCTATTCCTTGACAGATTTGCTCCCTCCAATTAATATTTATTAGCATAAATTCAGCCTAGTTAAGCCTATAAAACAAAAACTAACATTTGTTTAGCCTAGGCCTACATATAAAAAGAAAAAAACCCACTCGTACTGCAATTATAAGCATAAATATGAGTATCTAAGTTACAAAGCAAATGTTTTTGTATAGCCTAAAAATAAACCATAAAATTGTCATCTTTCAACTGTTGAGGTCATAAATATAAAAAAAATCTAATACATTAGGAAAAAATGCGTTAAGAGTTGTGTTAGCGGGTCTATCGTCCCCTTTCTTTACGTAGTCGCACGCTCGCAGTTACATTCGCGTCTAATTTGACTGTGGTTATTTGCCCCTGCTGGTGATATAGATGATGATGACAATAAGTCATAGGGGGATAAAGCCCCTTCAACCCATTATTGTATCTCACGGCCAGGCGTTGGGTAAATTGTTTTGTTACCGGCCGGCAGATTGAGGGTGGCTTTACCAAGTTTACCCCAGCAGTAAAATTAGAAGCGAATGTAGGCCTAACTGCGAGCGTGCGACTAGGCTATATAAACAAAGCTTTTGGTATGCCCACAACTACAACTCTTACCAAAACTGCAATTAGCCTATTTTTTTTTCAGTCTAGGCTAAATTGTGTAGGCTAGGCTAAATTATTTAGCTGAAATTAGCCTAGCCTATTTTTGTTTGTTCTTTCAGTCTAGGCTAAATTGTGGTAGGCTAGGCTAAATTCTTTAACATGTGTACTATTGTGTAGGCCTGTGCTTTCCAATAGAAGTAAAAATATGTAGCATAGCCTAATACAATTTTACTAAAACCCAAGCCTACCTGAATATAGCCCTATGCAGAGCTCAAAAGCAAAAAACCAAAAATATGTTGAGCAGTGAAATAAAATTAAGCTAGGCCTAGGACTGGTTTCTCATAGGCCTAATAACCTAATGAAGTATACTATAGCCTAACCTAATTTAAGTTATTTCACAAAATACTAATAGGCCTACCCAGCCCTCCTCATGCATTATTTTCCATTGTAAACTAAGTTTTTGCTTAACTGCAGTAATGAAAGGTAGCCTATAAATATGCTAGCCTATGTTGGCTGTGCAATTGTCTCGATTTGACTATTTTTACCTAATTAGGCCTAAAGCAGCCTCAGTCTATTCCCAAACCCCAAACAGTATCCCATGTTAAGCCCTAGGCTAGGCCTAGCCTAATCCCACTCTCAATCAAAATTTGAACTGATAAATTCGTACCTACCGGTGGCGCTGCCTAGGCTAGGCCTATATTTTTCGTGAATAGATATAGAAAATGGTTTAAAGGAAAGAGCATCCTATATTATGTTCAAATAATATGTAATAGCACTGTGTATGGTTGTATTACATTTAAATAGTGATAGATGTGTATATTAATGGGATAAATACTCCGAAGTTCGCATACGTTCAGAAATTATATTGCAACACTGTTGCCAGATACTAATCAATGCCATTATCATTATATCATAATGGATTTTACTCATTTGCATAATTTCAAATACCTAGGACATTAATATAATATTTTCCTATCATTTTTTGTAGTGATATTTGTCTGATTTAGTGGTATATTGGTGTCTGTCTAGGGTTATAATGCATTGTGAAAGTTACCTCTGAATCTCTGACTTGGTATAACAGTTCGGTATGGGCCGGCTTAACCCGGGAGCTGCGGGAAGACTCTTAAGAGTTCCCCCGGCGGACTGCGGGAAGACTCTCCTGAGTAAGTAAAATTAAAAATCAACTTTTGACATCGAAAAAAAAAAAAAAAATTTATTTTTATTTTTTTATTTTTTTATTTTTGTTTGGCCCCTGGGCCATGCAAAATCTCAGTCCTCTACCTCCCCTCCTTCCCACTTTCCTCCTATCCCTCAGTTATCACCTATTTTCCCTATTATTCCCTTATTCTGAGGTATATTTTCGTGCTAACATTAGCGAGTTGCAAGCAGGGTGTTGTCATCACTGATGGCAATCGAGTGCAAGAGAGAGAGAGAGAATATCGATCGACTGTGTCTCAGTGGCCTTGGGGGAAATTGGCGGGAAGGTAGCTTGCCTCACCCATACATTATACAACTCGCGGGCTATATCTCCGATTTTGACCATCCAAACGCTGTTTTTACTAGTTTTTATTGTTGTTTCAGGTTTAATACCTTTATAATCAACCCATAATAGGCGCATATGGATAATTATTAATGCTATTAATGGTACAATGAATATTTTAGTGACGGAAACACCTCAAATACGTCAGCACAGGGGGACGTTTTCAATTACCCCCGTACGCACTTGTTAGGTTAAGTACCCCTGCTTTCTTTGAGTACTACACGGCAAGAGAAGCTTTCGGTTCTGTCACAGACTGTCACGTACAGCAACTGCTAAATTCGACATCATGTTCAAATAATATGTAATAGCATTATCTATGTTTGTATTAGACAACAATCGTGATAGGTTTCTATTTTATGTGGATAAATAGTATTAAGCTGAATAAACTAAATACCGAAAGTTCACTAGAGTGGTTGTTGATAATAATAATTGTAATGCCCTCGAAAATGTCCCGCACCCACAATAATACTAACCCGAGTTGACGTCAGGTATAGCGTAAAATAGTCGGAGATGGTAAGTCCAATAAACTCATCACGTGATAACACCACGAGACTATCACCTGGTTCTTAAAAATCGGACTAAGGTTGCTATACTTTTAGTACGTCCGTGGTAGTACAGTGGGTTAGCGCGCGGGCCTGGTGGTGATGGTTGGGTCACTAACCAGGGTTCGAACCCCACCCAAGGCATCTCAAAACCTGTGGGTTTTTAGGGGGGTTAAATTCCCTTCAGAGGTTCGTACCCCACGCCAGGTACCAGGAAAAGTTGATCCTAAAGGTAGCCTGGGGATATTTCAGGAGACCATGAATTCCCTTCACACCCAGCATAACATTGGCGGCAGCGGTGGTTCTTGATTCGGATAAAAGGTTGCATTACACTGCAAGTTTGGAACAGTAGAAGCATGGCAACATCGCGAAATCTTCAGCCACTCGCACACATTCCCAAGTATGATGTAAACACGTATGATATCACCAGTTACTTCGACATAATAAAGCCAGTGTACGATGTGGTACTTCATAATGACCGCGAAAAAATCGCCTATGCAATTTTGCATTTTCTACATTTGGGAGAAGCCGTCTCCCAACTTGTTGATAAGCCTACTTTTAAAGAATTTATTCACCAAGTGGTGGCACAGAATACGCCAGAGTCTACCTGGAACCAGTTTCGATCCTTCGTGATCCGGACCTTAGATCCACTTTTGGGTTCCCCCGTCGCCCCCAAAATAATAAAAGTCGACGAGATCAAGTATGAAGGGGATATAAATGTGACCCTCATACAACTCTACAGATACGTGAGGACCACGTATAGCTATGAAGATTACGACCAACAAAATGAAGTCTTATTCACCGCTTTGTTAAACATCCTCCCACCCCACATCACCGCCCATCTCGACCCGTATGGCTTATTCGAAGAACATATGCTCTCCATCAGAGAAGAATGCCTACGCAGTTCGATGAATCCCCTATCCAACCCTTCAGCCCCTATCCAAGACTCTGTGCACTCTTCCTTGCCTCTATCCTCTCTGACCATCCCTAACTCTTCCCCCACCAACCCTCCACAGCCCCCCCAACAAACTCCGTATTCTAGCTATGCCTACCCATGTAGGCCTCCCTCAACATATTTTCCCCATGACCCCAGAAATGTTCAGCTATCCCCCCACCAACAAAATTTCCCTTGTGACAAGTTTCAGTCGGTAGCTTGTGACAGTTTTCAGTCGGTAGCTCCCTTATACCCCCATACAGTTCACACCCCTAGAAAACGTCGAAACCCCACACTTGACTCGCCCTCTCATGTCAAAAGAAAACGTCGAAACCCCACACTCGACTCGCCCTCTCATGTCAAACGAACTCGCCAGTCCCAGATAACCTCTAACCAGACCGAGACTGCCACCAAGAAAATTCCCCAAACTCGTCCTGTTAATGTCAAAAAACCCCACCAACCCCAGATAACCGCTAACCAGACCGTGACTGCCACCAAGAAGATTCCCAAAATTCGTCCTGTTAAAAACTCCAAATCCATAAATCAGTCCTCTACCAATAACCCCTGTTCTACACCTAACTCTTCCCCCACCATCCCACCGCTGTCACCAATGTTATGCCCTGTTTTTCTACAGGTTTAACTTGGGTAATGTGAGTTCTAATTGACTGGGTATATAAGGCTGCATGCACAATACAAGATATGAGGAATAGAGAACACAAAGAAACACATGGTAGCAAGTTACATGATCACGTTTATTAATATACCACTGCAGAATACTTGTGTAAGACAATATAATAGAATCGAACAACACTAGCATAAGTGGATCTGGATGGAGCCTAGTCTCCCACTTCCAACGTTCAGGTATTAATCTTCTGATCACTGGCTTTGATTTAACAGGTTTATATACCGAAGACCATCAATGTTACTTATAGATTCATATTCACAGTTAGATTTATTACTGGTAGCTCTGGTGCACAAGTAGTAGTTCACAGACTAGATTAGACACGCGTAGTTTAGAGCACGGGAATTCTAGTAACCTCATGGGGTACTGATCTAAGTTTTATATCCTTGTGAAGGGAATTCATGGTCTCCTGAAATATCCCCAGGCTACCTTTAGGATCAACTTTTCCTGGTACCTGGCGCGGGGTACGAAGCTCTGAAGGGAATTTAACCCCCCTAAAAACCCACAGGTTTTGAGATGCCTTGGGTGGGGTTCGAACCCTGGTTAGTGACCCAACCATCACCACCAGGCCCGCGCGCTAATCCACTGTACTACCACGGACGTACTAAAAGTATAGCAACCTTAGTCCGATTTTTAAGAACCAGGTGATAGTCTCGTGGTGTTATCACGTGATGAGTTTATTGGACTTACCATCTCCGACTATTTTACGCTATACCTGACGTCAACTCGGGTTAGTATTATTGTGGGTGCGGGACATTTTCGAGGGCATTACAATAATAATAATAATAATCTTCTGGTTACTTATATAGCGCCCGTATCTCCTCCTTCGAGGATTCACAAGCGCTTGGCTTTCTTTTTAGTCTACCAGAGACCATTACCCATCCCCCTTGCTCATGTGGAGATGGTAACCGCCGGCTATATCCCAGAAAAACTTTTCAATCTGAGCGGGGATTGAACGCGAGACCTCGAGATGGGAATCAGGCACGCTGTCAACTGAGCCAGCCGGACGGCATAGATGAAGGAAGGGCTAGGCAGTGTTGCCAGTTGTATCGCTACATATTACCGCTAGATGTAGAGCTATTTACTTCAATTTAGCAGCCATTTTTTCATATCTAGAGAGATTTACTAGGGATAATTTAAACATTTCAGACATTCTAGTCATATTACATTGTAAAATTTGCAAAACAAACTAACCAAAACTGTTTAGAAATTGCAGCATTATACTAACATTGTTTGACTATATAGCAACATGCTAGCGACTTTTGAGAAAGGATCTAGCGGTATTTTGTGGAGACATACTGGGAGGGAGGTGGTGGTTGCAGTGGTGCCAGTTGTAAAGCTACATATTATCGCTAAATGTAGAACTATTTACTTCAATCTAGCAGCCATTTCTTTTATATCTAGAGACATTTACTAGGGATAATTTGAAAATTTCAGACATTCTAGTCATACTACATTGTAAAATTTGCAAAACAAACAAACCAAAACTTCGGGTGGATGGGACTCGTTAGCCTTGGTCGGCAACCCATCTAGGGGAGATAACCTTATAAAAATCCGGGTGGATGGGACTCGTCAGCCTTGGTCGGCAACCTGTCTAGGGGAGTAAACCGTATACAAATCAGTACTGCTATCTTAGGGTGAAGCAGGTTAGTGGATGGATTAGCCGCACACCGCTGTAGAAAAATAGTGCTAACAAATACATAAAATGCCTCGGAGTCAGACGGACCCTAAATTGAGTGGTTAATCCTGTAAGTCCTTCAGTAAACTGGCATGGGTTGTCCCTCTTACAGGGGATAGGTTCACTTGGGGGCATTTTGTGTATGGCCACCCCCATTAAGGGGAGTAAGGCGTCTGGCAATAGATAGATAGATAGATAGACAAACCAAAACTCTTTAGAAATTGCAGCATTATCCTAACATTGTTTGGCTATGTAGCAACATGCTAGCGACTTTTGAGCAAGGATCTAGCGGTATTTCGTGGTAACACTTTAGGAGGGTTAAAATACGAGTCACACGGGCAATTGCCAAAACTTTAAAGGTCCATATCATTGTTATTAAACTAAGCATTTGGCAAAGGGAGGAATTGTTAAAAACCTTAGCCAATACTCTGTCATTCACCAAAAATAAATTTGAATTTATCATTATTATTTGGTAGGGTAGGTTGGCTAAATAATTGCTGGAATTCGTAGGGACTCGAACGGTTTTGAGAGAGTTAAATAAAAAAACAAAAGATAGGACTGAATAATAAAGAGATTATGTTATTAAGCAAAACTGGGGGATGCGTGGAAGCCTATAGACTGTAGACGGTAAACTTTGTGTGGGTAGCGAATTCGGTTTTAAAGTAATTTAAGAATAGGCAGTTTTCAATGCTGCGGCCAAACTATTTCACCCATTTATATTTTTTGGGTATCAAAACGTTCGGAATCGCGAGCCTCACCCAACTACGCAAGCATGGCTCTGATCATCGGCGTAGTTTTCAAGATGTGGAATTTTAAGTGGAATTCGAGGTTTTTTCAAGATTGCCGGAAAAAAAACCACGTGCAAAAGCAAAACCTTCTCTATAAAATTTGCGGAGCATTAGTAGGGGAGCGCGTATGCCAAAGCCCAGTCGTTTCCTGTGAGTGGGAGAGACGGTATTTAGGCGTCAAGTTTTTTGGGAAATCGGCTGCCACGGACCTGTTTGGCCACCATGCCGGATGTTTAGCATATCAAAAGTTGCCCAATACAAAAACGCACCTCTTGTGAAAGTTTGATCCCGATCCAAAAAGCGGTTCTGGAGTTATTGCGTCGAAACCGGCGCGTAAGAAGAATTTGGATGAAATTCCAGGTTTAATGATTACAATAGGGGTTCCCCGTAGGGGACGAACCCCTAATAATTATTTCAGTAATAATACGCTCCGCGTATGGTTTGTTCTTTAGGCTAGGTATAATTTTGGTAACTCTACGTTGAACTCGTTCTAGCTTGTCTATATCTTTTTGGTAATAAGGGCACCAGGATTGAACGCAGTATTCCAGAAGAGGGCAGACTAAGGAATTGTAAAGGGATAGGATAACGTCTTTGGATTTATGCTCAAATGACCTGCCTATAAAGCCAATTATTTTGTTTGCCTTCTTAACCCGGGAACTGCTGGGAGACTCTTAAGAGTTCCCCCGGCGGACTGCGGGGAGACTCTTAACCCGGGAACTGCGGGGAGACTCTTAAGAGTTCCCCCGGCGGACTGCGGGAAGACTCTTGAGAGTAAGTAAAACAAAAAATCAACTTTTGACATCGAAATTTTTGTATTTTTTTTTTATTTTTATTTTTTTTTATTTTTTTATTTTTTTTGGCCCCTGGGCCATGCAAAATCTCAGTCCTCTACCTCCCCTCCTTCCCCACTTTCCTCCTCTCCTTCAGTTATCACCTATTTTCCCTATTATTCCCTTATTCTGAGGTATATTTTCGTGCTAACATTAGCGAGTTGCAAGCAGGGTGTTGTCATCACTGATGGCAAGCGAGTGCAAGAGAGAGAGAGAGAGTATCGATCGACTGTGTCTCAGTGGCCTTGGGGGAAATTGGCGGGAAAGCAGTTTGCCTCACCCATACATTATACAACTCGCGGGCTATATCTCCGATTTTGACCATCCAAACACTGTTTTCACTCGTTTTATTGTTGTTTCAGGTTAATACCTTTATAATCAACCCATAATAGGCGCATATGGATAATTATTAATGCTATTAATGGTACAATGAATATTTTAGTGACGGAAACACCTCAAATACGTCAGCACAGGGGGACGTTTCCAATTACCCCCATGCGCACTTGTTAGGTTAAGAGTGAGTGAAAAAAAAAATCAACTTTTGACATCAATTTTTTTTTTTTTTTTTTGCCCTTGGGCCATGCAAAATCTCAGTCCTCTACCTCCCCACTTTCCTCCTCTCCTTCAGTTATCACCTATTTTCCCTGTTATTTCCTTATTCTGAGGTATATTTTCGTGCTAACATTAGAAATCCGGTTGGAGGGTGTGGTCATCACTGATAGCAAGCGAATGCAAGAGAGAGAGTATCGATCGACTGTGTCTCAGTGGCCTTGGGGGAAATTGGCGGGAAAGCAGCTTGCCTCACCTATACATTATACAACTCGCGGGCTATATCTCCGATTTTGACCATCCAAACCCTGTTTTCACTCTTTTTTATTGTTGTTTCAGGTTAATACCTTTATAATCAACCCATAATAGGCGCATATGGATAAGTATTAATGCTATTAATGGCACAATGAATATTTTAGTGACGGAAACACCTCAAATACGTCAGCACAGGGGGACGTTTCCAATTACCCCCATGCGCACTTGTTAGGTTAACAACTTCTGAACATTGTTGACTCGGTTTTAGGTTACTCGATATTGTTACTCCCAGATCGGTTTCTCTGTTTACATTCTTAAGCTGAGTGCCATTCATCGAATAGTTTGCTTTCTCATTTTGGTATCCGATATGTAGTACTTTACATTTATCTGCATTGAAACTCATTTGCCCAATTTGGGCCCAACATGACAACTTATCTAGATTGTGTTGCATATCGTCAACTTGTTGTTTTGAGAGTATGCTATTTGCAATTTTTGTATCGTCAGCAAATTTTGAGATTGTACAGGTGAGACCCTCATCTATGTCATTGATGTAAATTAGAAAGAGAATTGGTCCTAGTACCGATCCCTGGGGTAGCCCGCTACTTACATCGGTCCATTTAGATGCCTTACCGTTTATGACTACTCTTTGTTTTCTGTCGCTGAGCCAATTTTCTATCCATTTCAACACACCGTCTTGTATGCCATGCGCTTTTAGTTTTAGCAGTAAACGTTTGTGGGGAACTTTGTCAAATGGCTTTTGAAAATCAAGGTACAGTATATAGTATCTACAGCTTTACTCTCATCGTAGAGGTTGAGGATATCGTGGAAGAAGTCTAAGAGGTTTGTTAAACAGGAACGTTTTTTACAAAAGTCGTGTTGAGTATCTTTAAGTACCGGTATGTTATTTTCCTCTAAGTGATTTACGAGTCTGTCTGTTAGGAGTGTTTCTAACATTTTACATACAACTGAGGTTAAGCTAATTGGACGATAGTTACTGGGTAGGGATATACAGTATATAATGATGACAGTTACCGGTAGTCATATGAGACAGTTACCGGTAGTCATAGGGGGCAACCCATTATTGTATCCCATGGCCGGTAACAAAACAGTTTAGGCCCTACCTAACATCTGGCTGTGGGATACAATAATGGGTTGAGGGTAGCTTTGTTCCCCCTCACCCCCCCATGACTTATTGTCATCATCATATATAGGCCTATTACCAGCAGAGGCAAATAACAGCAGTCCAATTAGACGCGAATGTAGCTGCGAGCGTGCGACTGTAAACAAACCGGACAGTACGGCCGGTAACACAACCCTTACCCAAATTTACCCAACAGCTTGTTAAATTTTTACGTGTGACAGCCAAGAGTTTTATCATTTAGTTGTATATGTTTTTATAATTTTTTCTTTGATATACTGTAGACTACAGTGTTGTTTTACAGCATGGACTGCAGGAAATGAGTATTTAGCCATTAATGAACAATGTACAGTGGAGCCCCCATCCTCGCTACACCGGTCTTCGTTGATTCAATCCTCGCACCACACACCAAATATTCCCCATTTCAATTCTCGCGCCAAAAGCCTCATTCCTCGCATCAAAATCCCAGCCGAAACCCGAAAAAATAGCAAAAATAACGAAAAACTCGACATAAAACTAGAAAACAAACAAAAACAATAATTTTGTTTTAACATAACGAAAGAATCGGTCAATATTTACGAGTCACACCACAGCTGGAATCTCATTTCTAAGGGTAGTTTTGAGTTCCTATCATTCTATGCTTCATTGCTACTGTATATACTTTTTATCCACCGGAAAATATTTTGTTTTCTTGTTTTTGTTTTTTTTATTTATTTTTTATTTTTATTTTTTAAGCATTAACCTAACCTAAAAACCTAACCTAACCTAACCTAACCTAAATGTATTTGGGGGCTATTAGGTTAGGTTAGGTTAGGTTAGGTTAGGTTTTTTGGTTAGGTTAATTGCTAGCCTAGCCTAAAAAAAAAAAAAAAAAACAAGAAAAAAAAAAAATTTCCGGTGGATAAAAAGTATATAGCAATGAAGCATAGAATGATAGGAACCCAAAAATGAGATCCCAGCTGTGGTGTGACTCGTAAATATTGACCAAAGAATCTGCCAGTAGCTTGCCGTTTAACCCGGGAGCTGCCGGGAGACTCTTAACCTCTGAAGTGCGCACGGGGGTAAATGAAAACGTCCCCCTGTGCTGACGTATTTGAGGTTTTTCGTCACTAAAATATTCATTGTACCATTAATAGCATTAATAATTATCCATATGCGCCTATTATGGGTTGATTATAAAGGTATTAACCTGAAACAACAATAAAACGAGTGAAAACAGCGTTTGGATGGTCAAAATCGGAGATATAGCCCGCGAGTTGTATAATCTATGGGTGAGGCAAACTCCTTTCCCGCCAATTTCCCCCAAGGCCACTGAGACACAGTCGATCGATACTCTCTCTCTCTCTCTTGCACTCGATGGCCATCAGTGATGACAACACCCTGCTTGCAACTCGCTAATGTTAGCACGAAAATATACCTCAGAATAAGGGAATAATAGGGAAAATAGGTGATAACTGAGGAATAGGAGGAAAGTGGGGAAGGAGGGGAGGTAGAGGACTGAGATTTTGCATGGCCCAGGGGCCAAAAAAAAAAAAAAAAAAAAAAAAAAAAAAAATAAAATTTTTTTTTTTTTTCGATGTAAAAAGTTGATTTTTAGTTTTACTTACTCCAGAGAGTCTTCCCGCAGTCCGCCGGCCGAACTCTAAAGAGTCTTCCCGCAGTTCCCAGGTTAAGAGTTCCCCCGGCGGACTGCGGGAAGACTCTTGAGAGTAAGTAAAATAAAAAATCAACTTTTGACATCGAAATTTTTTTATTTTTTTTATTTTTTTTTTTTTTATTTTTTTTTTGGCCCCTGGGCCATGCAAAATCTCAGTCATCTACCTCCCCTCCTTCCCCACTTTCCTCCTCTCCTTCAGTTATCACCTATTTTCCCTATTATTCCCTTATTCTGAGGTATATTTTCGTGCTAACATTAGCGAGTTGCAAGCAGGGTGTTGTCATCACTGATGGCAAGCGAGTGCAAGAGAGAGAGAGAGAGTATCGATCGACTGTGTCTCAGTGGCCTTGGGGGAAATTGGCGGGAAAGCAGTTTGCCTCACCCATACATTATACAACTCGCGGGCTATATCTCCGATTTTGACCATCCAAACGCTGTTTTCACTCGTTTTATTGTTGTTTCAGGTTAATACCTTTATAATCAACCCATAATAGGTGCATATGGATAATTATTAATGCTATTAATGGTACAATGAATATTTTAGTGACGGAAACACCTCAAATACGTCGGCACAGGGGGACGTTTTCAATTACCCCCATGCGCACTTGTTAAGTTAAGAGACGAAATCCGAGTGAATCCGAGATCCGTTCGTCCAATGCGCAAGATGCCGCCATCTTTGTATGACGTCATCACTAAGCAGACGCTTGCAGTTTAGCTAGTATCTGTGTTGACAAAACAACCGTTTGCAAGCCTTTTTGTGCCTGAACCCCTTATCTCTCGCGTTTATTATAACCTCTAGTACATCTAGTGATAGGGATGGTTGGCCTGGTGGTAGCAATGAAGGAATTTCATGCTCAAAACACAGCAAAGACCAGTCCATGTCGGACGAAAGCGATTGAATTGCCTAGCCTAGACGATGTTAGCCTAGGCTAGGCTAAATATGACTGATTTTTAATAAAATATGTGTGGTAAGTAATCTTCTCATAATACGTCTTTTCCTCATAATATGTATTTATTGGATGTATTTGGGGCGAAATGGGTACTTGAGGGGTGGCTGGACGAATTTAGAACCTAGGCCTAAAAAAATTCGCATGATAGAAACAATGCCCCAATCTACAGTATTTATGGTTAGGACTGTCATTTAGCCATGTCTATATTATTATTTACAATGCATAAGATTTAGGCCTAGGCTACTTGAATAATAATTATTCAAGTAGCCTAGGCCTAAATCTTATGCATTGTAAATAATAATATAGACATGGCTATATGACAGTCATGACAGTCCTAACCATAAATACTGTAGATTGGGGGATTGTTTCTAGGCCTATCATGCGATTTTTTTTAGGCCTAGCCTAACGACGCTGTTTTTTTGAGTGATAATGCAAATTAACTTTTTGTATAATGATAACAGAAACTCCCCCCCCCCCCCCCCCCCGCCAAAAAAAAAAGTAGGCTAGGCTAAATTGACAATTTTGGTATCCATATTTTCCATCTTGATATGTTTTTTGATTGCAGGAAATACTGTTTTAGACACCTAAATTCTCAAAAAAATAATCTGGGGGGCATGCCCCCGGAACCCCCTAGAGCTCGCGCCTTCGCCGCGCTATAATGATAACAAAATAATAAACCATGATGATAACACAATTCATATTTTCTGGATTGACACCCTGTTTAAAATACAGTAACTTGATGTAGCCTAGACAAAAAACATGTTTTCATAGCCTAACACTGGGAAAAAGTGCGGTAATTGTTTAGATATTGGTCCTTTTATTTTCTAGTTATTAAAAACTTATTCTATGGTGTATTATATGATACAGTATAATGCATAAAATTTAATTTGTGTACAATAAAACATGTTTTCGTAGGCAAAAAATAGAAAAAGACGCAAATTTTGGCATGAGCACGGAACCGATTGAATTTTCCCCATAAGAACAGTGCCCCGATCTTGGCTGTTTCAATCCTAGCTCTATTTCTGCGGAACCGATTAGCAGCTAGGATGGGGGCTCCACTGTATAGGCTAAACCTAGTGGGGAGGGCTATGAAGATCATGGAAAATAGAGGGTTAAAGATCTATGATAGAAAGGGAAAAATTAGCTCTACCGGTACTGTTTTTGGAAATAGCCTTGTGCCGTGGGATAGAAAATTAGTTGGGGGGGGGGGGGGGGGAAGTCCCCCCCCCCCCCCCCCCAGAGTAAACAAATGAGAAAAAACTCACTAGGGACGCAAGAATGCGGAATCAAAGCGGAGTACTGTGGGGGACACGTCCGGGTGGGGTGAACGCAGAGCAAGGAAGGTGGAATATTGTGCTAGTCAGCGTCTGGTCCAAGAATCCACAGAAGTACATCCACGGAATATGGAAAGCTTATGAATAGTTATTCTTATTTTATTTTTATTTTTTTATTTGTTACAAAGTTTTTTCGTAGTGAGAACCCAATCATAAAGACGAACCATGAGTGATTTAGCGTGTGCTTATGATGAAGGTTCCTCTGAGCTCTGCGGCGGTAGTTTCAAACTGCGCTTATGGGCGTTTGGAGAGGTAGCCTTATGTAATAGGCATAATCGTCAATGATTACGGGGCCACTACTAAATATTAGGTTTTCTTTATCGCCTTGCAGGAGTCAAACCTATAATTACATTTTTAGTGTTTATATTGGGGATAACATTGCAGAACACCATAATAATAATTATACAGTATAGGAAAACAAATGTGCTAATGATGGGTCAATCAAGATAATTTATTCAGTACCCCTAATATTTCTAGAAGTCCTCCTAATAGTAAAGTTGAGGGGCATACACTGAAGCATTGCATAGCTGCGGTGTTCTCTGTATCATTGGCTTTTTGAGCATGGTCTTATTGAGCCAATAGAAGGTAAACTTAGCTTGGATTATATGTAACCCTATGAGTATTATGATCCCGTTGTTGTTGGTTTTATTGTAGTTATCAATTGAGAAGATTATTGAGCGATTGAATTGAGATAGTGGTACTGTAATATTTTGCAGTGATATTTGTACACGATCCCATGGCAGTTGGGCCGGCTGCCGTCCATGTAGTGTTTACATTATTCGTATGCTCGCAATCACGTTCTCGTCTATTTTGACTGGCATGGGATACAATAATGGGTTGAGGAGGTTCCCCTCAACCCCCGTGACTTATTGTCATCATCATATACAGTATATTGGCATCAAGTGGGGGGGGAACAGTACACTGCGGGCCAACCATGCCGTGGGTCAACCGACTGTACACCTGTACAACCTTCCTAAAGTGGAATTAAAATGTTCAGGCAGTAACATTAAGTGTTAGTATTATGATGCCTTTATTGTGGCTATCAATAGACACTTTGACTCAGTTTATGAAGATTTTTTTGGAAACCATGGAGTCCCACTGCTTTTATGCATCGATTCGGACTGCAGAAAATCATCGATCAAGTGCTTTTGGCCCTGAGTCAAGCAGGAGTCAGCTCCGGGGTGCGCGATGAAGATTCGATTTGTCCGCCCGGGGGGCCATCTGTGTTCTGTGGGTTAAAGGCTTTTGAAAAATGTTCGTGGTATTTTTTCCTTTTTAACTTCATGTATAGAGCATTTGTAACGTTGATTATGATTTTGCTTGTTTTCCAGATCAACCCAGTGTATTGACATATTTCTCAATGATATTGTGGATAGCATTAGACAAAGTTAGTTTTGTGTTCTGGGTGTGGGTGTCCCGAGTTTGAGTCCCAGGAGGATCATATGCTTTCATTAGTTTAGTCTAGTGCATTGGGGTTTGTAATGGTGGATTAATGTTAAGAACAGGGTGTTCTTTAATTTCAAAATTGTATATTGCTAAAGCGTTATTTCCACAGTGATTTTGATAATTTCTTTTATCTATGTTGTGTCATCCCTGTTTTGGCCTCATAGGGGTTTGTTTGTTTGTTTTGTAGATGTTTAGGTGACAATCACCACGGTCGATCTGGGGATCCGCCGCTGATGAGCTCATCCTGGAATCTTTACGACTCTGAATTTTACGATTCTTTACAGGACTGAACATGCCATTTTTATCGGCAATAGCTCAGAGAAGAGTGTTGAGAGGGGAGAAGGGGTGTTGGAGTGGCTTTGTTATGTGTGTTTTGTCTGTATACGTCGTCAGGATGTCCCCTGACTGGGTGCAAGCATGTGAAACATGCTAGGACGTACCACCGCACCCATTAAATGTCTGCCGTGGCAGGGATTCGATCCCGGGTCTTTCAGATTCACACGCGAGCGTGCTCACCACTTGACCACCACGGGGTAAATACGATGTTGATAAATCCTCTGAATAAGTTAAGTCCTTCATAAACTGCATAAAATCATCTACTCTTAGCCAGAATTAACCTGTACAGCCCCAGCAACGCGTCTGATGCGTCGGCGATGTATGTAACGCACAGCCCCAGCGACGCGTCTGACGAGTCACCCTAATTGCTCCGACCGTAACCTCAGGTGTAGCCACTCAAGAGGGCTCAGATTTGTATGGGAACTGTGTACGTATCCCACGCAACCGTGCCGATGGTTGAAAACTCTCAAAGTCCACGTGCGTGCGCGTGAGCGCGCAATAACCTGGTTTTTTGGGGTAATTACCTTCAATTTTTTACTCTTGTAAAATACGTTTTCGGGGGCTCTGTAGGACCATTCTTTAAGCTTTTTGAGCGGTTTTTCGTGGTTTTTCCTTCATTCCTAACCCATTCGCTATTGTTTCTGGAATAAAACCATTTTTTGAAAACCGGCCGGGTTCTGGTGAACAAACATTACAAAACTAGCCGGGGCTCCACGGGTTAAAGGTAAATGGTGCTGAAGGGGTTAATGTGTGTCACAACTGTGACAAAGTTTGTTGGTATCACATATGCGAGTTTAAGTTGTGTTTAAATATTGGTACAGTACTGCAGTACATTGTAATATGGTCCGAGCGCTAGTGAATTGTGATTTTTGTTTTCTGAATTTTGAAAAGTAGAAAGTCAAGATTATTATTATTTTATTTACCTGTACTTTTATTGTAAGTGTACTGTATTGAAATAATTGTTTTTACAGTAGTAGTAGTACTGTATTATAAGCTTTAGTAATGTACTATTTTACTTTCAGGAACAAGTGTGAAGATGATGATTGGCCAATCTTCCCAGTGATCCAGATCTTTGTAGAAGAAAGAACACCAAACCGTAAAACCTGAAAACCAAGCTGAAAATACTCAACATAAAAGTAAAGGTAATGTGCACTCTTTTAGTTACTGTAATACAGGTCTCGGTATAATCCTGTGTAGCGGGTGGACCTGTACATATATCTCAATAATTTGGTAATGTTAAAATATATGTTTACATTTTACATTCAGAAATAGTCCACTATTATACTAGGTTAGGTTAGGTTAGGTTTTGGTTAGGTTAGGTTAGCTTAAAGATATTGTTCAATGTTTCTTAGTAAATAGGCATCTGAAAAACAGTTCCTCCCGCTACACAGGATCTTACCCAGGTCTCCCTCACTATCCGATGCCCTGATTTATGATATTATTATAGGTTTTTAGGGGTTTGAGTTTTGCCCTGATTTACGATATTATTATAGGGTTTTAGGTGTTTGGGTTTGGGTTTTGGCTGGTCCGAGAACGCATCCCCATTTACCCCATTAATTTTAGGGTTCGCTATATGATTTTTCTATTTAAGATCGGGTTTTCAGGAACGTAACCCAATCGTATATCGAGGGAGACCTGTATAGGTCTTTCTTACCCCTTCAACACTAGGACGTTATTTTCATCGTATTCTGGTTGCCATTAGACAATTTTCCTTAACATATCCCGGCGGATCATATATACTTTAATTTATTTCATTGGGGGTGTTTGGTGTTGTGGTGAAATTAATATAATATAAATATACAGTAATCTATCTGTAGGCCTCATAGGTGTAAATACGATCTCGATAAATCCTCTGAATAACATTGGTCCTTCATAAACTGCATAAAATCATCTACTCTTAGCCAGAATTAAAGGTAAAGTGGTCCGGCATTAATGAAGTTTTTCAGCGTATCGACAGATTTCTCCAGTATATTGTGGCTAGCATTCGACAATGTTAGTTTTGTGTTGTCGTATTTAAAAAAATACTAATTCCTTGAACGTGATGATAGTGCGTTGTTATGTGTGCGATTAGTTTGCTTGTGAAACAGATTAACTTGCTCATGTAGTGATGTACGCTGTATGTGGTTGATTGTGTTCTTTTATTTCATAACTTTATCTTGCTAAAGCGTTGTTTCTATATAGCGATTTTGATTAGTTCTTTTGCCTTTATATTGTCTTTGTCCCAGTTTTGGTTTGGTTTGTTTGCAAGTTTTACATTTTAATTTCATGGTTTTATTTTGCTAAAGCGTTGTTTCCACATATCAATTTTGATTAGTTGTTTTGCCTTTATATTGTCTTTGTCCCAGTTTTGGTTTGGTTTGTTTGCAAGTTTTACATTTTAATTTCATAGTTTCATTTTGCTAAAGCGTTGTTTCCACATATCAATTTTGATTAGTTCTTTTGCCTTTATATTGTCTTTGTTCCAGTTTTGGTTTGTTTGTTTTGCAAGTTTTACATTTTAATTTCATAGTTTTATTTTGCTAAAGCGTTGTTTCCACATATCAATTTTGATTAGTTCTTTTGCCTTTATATTGTCTTTGTCCCAGTTTTGGTTGGTTTGTTTTGCAAGTTTTACCATTTAATTGCTGAAGCGTTATTTCCACTTAGTGATTTTGATAAGGTATTTAATCTATATTGTGTCCGTCCTTTTATTGGTTTGTTTGTTTTGCAAGTTTTACATTATAATTAAGGTTAGAAAGTTTGTGGGAAGCAGAGGATTAATAAAGATACTGGTGTGTAGTTATATTAACTTTATTCTGTCTATCATTAGACAGTTTTATTAAGTTTAAGGAGAACCTGTGGGAGTTAATAGATTAATTGCAATTGTTTTGTATCCCTTTGATTTCTTTAGGTTGTTCTTAAGTTGAGTACAATTATCTGTCAGTAACTCTAACCCTCTCAGAATTATCTATATCTAAGGCACATTCCCCATTGTTTTTCTTTTTCTTTTTTATTTATAATTGTTTTTAGTTGGCCCCGCCGTTGGGGAGCCGCCTTGTCGTGGTGGCGGGGCTCGAAGCGGGGTCGCTGTCATCCACTCTTCGGAGCATGGATTACAGCGGCGTCGTGGACGAAGTACCCCCCCCCGTCGTCTTTGGGATAAGCGGAACCTTCCGGTGACGGCGTTTTTCTGGTTCCCGATTTTGACCTCGCTTTGCGGAGGGTTTCCTCCTCCTTTTTCACGAAATTGTGCCGGCTAGGCTCAAGACGCCTTCCCTCGCTGAGTGGGGAGTTCTGACTCCTACCCGTTTACAGGGGCAGTGGCAGCTAGCTCACTGCACGTGGGGGTTGGTACCGGGGGCGGCGGCGCGGTCACCCGTGCTGTCGCTCCGTGGACCGCTCATCAGTGAGGCCCGCTCTCGGTTTCCGGGGGTCTGGTCTACCTTCCTGGTGGGTTTCCTGGCTTCTGTCCGGCTGCCCTCCATTATGTACAGATTGGGGATGTTTGCAATTCATTTTGCCCTCAGTCCCAGTATAGCGGTTTTGCCTAAGCTAGGCCTCTCTGTACGTAGTGGTGCTATCCCCCCTTGTCTAGGGGGGTAGGGTATGTGGATGAAACCCCCTAGGACCTGCCCCTGTTTGTGCCGTCGGTGTGGGGGTCGGAGCTTCCTGACTCGCGACGGGGGGCTCTGTTAGCTCTTATGGTACGCTCTTTATTTTTGCTTTGTTTCTGATTTTTCTTTTCTTTTTCTTTCTTTTTCTTCCCCTTGGTTAGTTTTCTTTCCTTTTTCGTTTTCCGACAAACCGAAATTAGAATAGTAAAAACAACTTGGGTCATCATGGTCCATCCATGCAACCCCACTACCCCGGAACAAGCTAAGGCGCACCCTGTCCCCGTCCCACACGATCTCACGGACTCTCCACCTGACCTTTCTCAACACTCTGGGGCTTCCGCCCTAGACGCATCCGTACCTACTGGTACCGTACCAGCTCAAACCTCTGACTCTCTCCTCATTGACCGCTCTCTGGCGCCTTCCTCGGCTTCGACTTTGGTAGACGTGGAGTGTGTCACCTCTCTTTCCGATTCTTCATTAGTTCAGCCTGCTCTTTCTTCTACAGCTTCCTCTTCCATATCCCTCCCCGCTCCGCCAGTTCAGCCCTTTTCTCTTCCGTCGTTTGCTATCCCTTCTACTGCATCTGCCACTCTTCCTTCCTCGTCTTCTTCCTCATCTCACATCGTCACTTTCGAACCATATTCTCCTTCTTTTTCTTCTTCTTCAGTTCCTTCTCCTTCGGTTCCATCTACTTCGGTTCCATCTACTTCAGTTTCTTCTCCTTCAGTTGCTTCTTCTGCTCGCCCTCGTTCTTCTATTCTTCCTCTCTCCGATCTCTTTGCCCCTGCCGATTTTGTTAAATTCTTTTCTATCCCCGCCTCAGCCCCTCTTGCCGGAGATGACCTTCTGTTCCACCTCAGTCTCCTTCAGAAGGTGGGCAAGGATGTCACTTTCCACTCTCGTCATGATCATTCCCGTCTAGTTACAGTGCAAAACGAGAGTCAGGCTGCTGCTATGGCGGCCTTTGCAGACCCCAACGGTACTCCCATCCCTGCTTTTAAAGACCAAAGAATGAACTCTTGCACAGGTACTGTCCTGATCCCTTCTTATATTCAACTCGGTGATCGGGACTTCAAAGATTGCGCCGACCTTATTGGGAAGGCCGTTGTTGCTCAAGACCATGTTGTAATTAATATTGTCTGTTACACCATCCAACCTCGCCATAATCGCCGCTATCCCTCTAATATCGCTAAAATAACGTTCGATGGTAATATTCTCCCTTCTCACGTTATTGTCGGTGGTACTCGCATCGACGTCTTAGAATCCCTTCCCCGCCCTCAGCAGTGCAAGGGTTGCTGGCGTTTTGGCCATCCCGTGAAATACTGTCGCTCTCTCAACCCCGACTACCCTACATGCCCGTACTGTGCGCAACCTGGCCATATTGCTGATGAATGCCCGTCTACGACCCCCTGCTGCCTCAACTGTAAAGCCTCCCATCCTGCCTATTCCCATGATTGCCCCGTTTACAAATTTGAATCTGAAGTTACAATTCTTAAAGCAAAACAAGGCCTTACTCACTCTACTGCCCGTAAGGAAGCTCTTCGCCTGGGCTTCTCACCTCGTCCGATTTCTGCACTTATCTCTCACCCTCCCCGTCTCTTCTTCCACTCCCTCCGTTCCGCTTCCCTTGTCCTCGTCCTCCTCTTCCTCTACTTCCTCTGTTCCGCTCTCTGTCCCTTCTTCCCTTACTTCTACGCCTTCGGTTTCTTCTGTCTCCACTACTCCTATTACTGTCTCTTCGTCTTCTATCCCTTTGTCTAACTCTTTCTCTGTGCTTGACTCTTCTACTCCTACTTCCTTTTCCACTCCTTCCACTTCCTCTACTCGCCCTCGCCCCTCTTCTTCTGGTTTGGCTCAACGCCCCACCCGCCAGCGGTCCCATCCCAAGCCTTCCTCTAGTTCTTCTCCTCCTCCCTCGTCTTGTGGTTCCCTTTCCTTCCGATCTCCTGTCTCTACCAAACGGATTTCCAAAATTCCTTCCCGTCCCTCCCGTTCTCCCTCTCCCCACTCCTCTTCTAAACGCAGGGACTTCCACCGTAATGTCCGGAGTCCGAGTCCCGGTGAGAAGAAGAAAAAGAGGTTGCCTCCTTCCTCCACCCCTCCTTCCTCCTCCTCTCCATCTCTTTCTTCTTCTTCCTGCCTTCGCCCTCCCTCTGACTTAAACATGTCCTTTGAGTCCATTCCCAAGATTCGAGACTTTCTCGATTCTTCTCGTCCCCCGCCTCTTACCGTTTCAGCTGACATTCATCTCGTCCCCTCTACACTGCCCCTTACCCCTCAACCACCTCCTCCTTCCCCTGTCCCCCCCTCTTCCGTCTCTTCCCCTTCCCAACCTTCTTCTCTTCCTTCTGTCTCTCTTTCGTCCTCTGCCCTTCCCTCCTCTCACTCTGGCCCTCCTCTTTCGCTGTCAAGCCTCCCTATGCCCCCCCGGTTTTCGGTCCTCCCCTCTGCCTCCTTCTCTTCTGTCTCCCCGTTAACCCATCCACCTCTTCATTGTTGTACATAAGTGTGTATTTTTCCCTTTATCATTATTTGTATTTATCTGTCTCCCCGTTCGCCCATCCGACTCTTCATTGTTGTGCATAAGTGTGTATTCTTCCCTTTCTTATTTTGTTGGCTTTTGCCTCCTTTTAATTCTCCACGTTATCCTCATTCACCTTTTCTTAGTTGTACATAAGTGTGTGTGTTTTACCTTTATTGTTATTTGTGTATATTTCTTTCCTTCTATGTGTGTCCTTCCTCTTTTTCTGTGCGTTCTTATTTTCGGTGGCTTTTGCCTCCTTTTATGGTTTTCTTTTGTCTGTTTTCGTTGTTTTTTCGTCCTTTAGTCTCCTCTTAGTTTCTTTTTTCTTTTTGTTTTATTATGTCCATTTTGCAGTGGAATCTTCGTAGTCTTAATGCTCAAAGGATTGACTTACGTTTTCTTCTTTCTCTTCACTCCCCTAAGGTCGTTTGTCTTCAGGAGACTCGTCTTTTCTCTCCTCCTGTTCCCTTTCCTCATTACTCTTTTTATAGTTCTCCCCACTCTCTCCATGATACTTGTCTTCTTATTCATCGTTCTGTCCCTTTTGAAGAGCTGTCCTTTTCTACTCATTTCCCTTGCACCTTTGCTAGAGTCTATCTTGACCGCTGGTTAACAGTGGTTTCTGTGTATTTGTCGCCTTCTCTTCCCATCGATTTTACCGAATTCTCTGAGATTTTATCTAAGTTGCCCACTCCATTCTTAGTCCTTGGTGATTTTAATGGTCGGCACACCTTGTGGGGTGACAATGTTATTTCACCCCGGGGTCGTCGACTTGAACCTTTTCTCTCGGACCGTAATCTTTTTATCCTTAATTCTGGTGCTCCTACTCATTTTGATGCTCGGACTCGTACGTTTTCCTGTATCGATCTTTCCCTGTGTTCCCCTTCAGTTTCACTTGATTTTCATTGGTCAGTTCTCGAGAATTCTCACAATTCCGACCATTTTCCCATTCTCCTTTCTCTGACTACCTACTCTCCTACTCCTAACTCCCCTCGTTGGTGCTTCCAGCGGGCGGACTGGTCTTCTTTCGCTTCCCTTACTGTTCCTTCTTTGCTTCCTCCTCCTTTCTCATCGGTCCATGTCATGCTCTCGTTTTTTCTGGATATGGTTTTCGGTGCTGCTTTGACGTCCATTCCCCGGACGTCTCGCCCTTTCTCGTCAATATGTGTCCCTTGGTGGTCTCCTGAGTGTTCCAGGGCCCTCCGGGTTAAACGGGCGGCTTGGAAAAGTTTTCGCCGTAAGCGTCTCACCCCTGCTTCTCAGGAGTCATTTTTTCTCTTTCGCCGTGCATCTGCTCTTTTCCGTCGTACTACCAAAGCCGCAAAACGCCGGAGTTGGGAGTCCTATGTTTCTTCTATTACGTCTCGCACTCCTGTCACTTCGGTTTGGAAACGTATTCGTAAGATCTCTGGTAAACATCTTCCCTTCCGTGCTCCAGTCCTCCGCATTGATGGTGTTTCTGTGGCAGACTCCGAAACAATTGCTAATCGATTGGGCTCGTACTTTAGCTCAGTTAGCAGTGGTTCTCACCTCTCTGCTGAGTTTCACTTGCTTAAAGTCGTCGCGGAAAGTACTCCAATTACTTTTAGTCTTTCCTCTGACGAATCCTATAATGCTCCTTTTTCCTCAACTGAGTTACGCACCGCTCTCCGTGCCTGTAAGAACACTTCTGAGGGTCCTGATGGTATCCATTATCTCATGCTCAAACATCTTTCCTCGCAAGCTCTGGTCTTCTTGTTAGCTCTCTATAACAAGATTTGGTCTTCTGGTGTTTTCCCTCCCTCTTGGAGTACTGCCCTGTCCATACCTTTTCTTAAACCTGGCAAGTCTGGGTTCTCCCCACAGGACTATCGCCCTATTGTCCTTACCAGTTGCCTGTGTAAACTCTTTGAACGTATGATTAACGCTCGTCTCATGTGGATTCTTGAGTCGCGCCATTTGTTGTCTTCTTCCCAGTTCGGGTTCAGACGTGCTCGTAGTACGCTTGACCCCCTCATTCGCTTGGAATCTTATATCAGGACAGCTTTTGCTCGTCGTCAAACTGTCATTGCTGTTTTTTTCGATCTCGAAAAAGCCTATGATTCTACCTGGAAGTACCACATTTTGCGTCAGCTCCGTTCTTGTGGCATTTACGGTAATCTAGGAGTCTTTATTCAGAATTTTCTTTCTTCTCGGTCCTTTCGTGTCAGAGTCGCTTCCCACTTATCTCGTCTTTACCCTCAGTTGGAAGGTGTCCCTCAGGGTTGTGTCCTGAGTACCATCCTTTTTCTCATTGCTATCAACAGTATCGTGTCTTCTCTTCCTGTCGGGGTTCGGTCTTCCTTGTATGTCGACGACTTTGCGATTTACGCAGCCGACTCAGATATTGCCGCTTTACATCTTCTTATCCAATCCGCTATTCTGGCTGTTTCTTCATGGGCAACCCGCCACGGGTTCCGTTTTTCCACCTCCAAATCCTGCGCGATGTCCTTTACTCGTTGCCATTCTATTCCTCATCCTCCTCTTACTCTTTATGGTACTGCCCTCCCTTATCGTTCCTCTACTACTTTTTTGGGTCTTACTTTTGATTCTCGTCTTAATTGGTCCGCTCATGTTTCTTCTCTCAAGGTTGCTGCCTTACTCCGCCTCCGCCTTCTTCAGTCCTTGTCCCACCTCACTTGGGGTGCTGATCGAGCACTTCTTCTTCGGCTTCATACGGTTCTTGTCCTCTCTAAATTGGATTATGGCTGTCAAGTTTACTCTTCAGCCTCTGATTCTGTTCTCCATGCTCTTGATTCTGTTCATCACTCTGGTCTTCGTCTTGCCCTTGGTGCTTTTCGTTCCTCTCCTGTTGAAAGCCTCTATGCTGAGTCTGGTTTCCCTTCTCTTTATCGCCGTCGGGCTCTCCTGTCCCTTCGTTCTTACGCTCGCCTTCACCAATTCCCATCTTCACATCTTTCCCTTCCCCCTTCGGTCGTTGCTACTTTTTCGTCTCACCCCCGTCTTGGTTCTCCGTTTTCTGTCCGCATGCTCTCGCTGCTCGCATCGTGCTCTTTCCCTGTTTCTAACGTCCTCCCTTACCGCTTTTGCTCTTTTCCTCCCTGGCTTTTCCCTCGTCCTTCGGTTTGCCCTTCCATCCTCCCTTGTTCCAAGTCCTCTACTTCTCTCCTCGTTCTTCGGTCTCGTTTCTTAGATCACCTCTCTCTTCACGCTACAACCACTCCTGTGTTTACTGATGGCTCCAAGACGTCGGTAGGCGTGGGGTTTGCCGTCCTTTTTCCCACTTGCTCGTAACAATATTCTTTACCTCCCGTTGCCAGTATTTTAACTGCTGAACTTTATGCTATTTTTATTGCCCTCCGTTTTATGTGTTCCTTCCCCTCCTCGTCCTTTACTTTGTTCTCTGATTCTCTCAGTGCTCTACTTATCTTACAGTCCTCCCCTGCTCTACACCCTTTAGTTCTTTCCATTCAGGAATGGCTTTTCCGCCTTTCCGTCCGCAAAAAGCTTGTACATTTTTGCTGGGTTCCCAGTTACGTTGGCGTTTGCGGTAATGAGCGGGTTGATTGCCTTGCTCGTTCTGCTGCCGTGCGGGGTACCCGCTCCTCACTTGCTGTCCCGTCCTCTGATTTCTTCCCTGCCTTGTCCAGGTTTCTTTGGTCGAGGTGGCAGACTCAGTGGTCCACTATCTCCGTTAATAAACTTCGTTCTGTCAAACCGTCCGTTTCTGGGTGGTCTGATCCCTCCCACCGTAATCGCCGATGGGAGACGGCTTGGCCTGTCTCCGCATTGGCCACACCAGACTTACCCATTCGTTTTTAATGTCCCGTTCTCCTCCGACTCTTTGCTCGCGCTGTACCGTTCAGCTTTCTGTCTCCTATCTTTTCCTCGATTGCCCCTTATTTTCCGTTGCCCGCACGCATTTCTTCCCTTTTCTGGCTTTCCTCCGCCGGCCGCCATGTCTTGCTGATTTTCTTTCTGAATCTCCCTCGTTTTCTATCTCCCGTATTATGTCCTTCCTTCATCATGTTCGAGTTCTCGATGATATTTAGTTAACTTCCTTCCCGTCTTTAAATATTTCGTGCCATATGGCCTTTGTCGCCTGGTGCGTTGACTTCATTAATGTAATGTAATGTTTTTAGCTGGGGGTGGTTGACTTAAGACAGAGCTTCAGAATTATGGGATGCATACATATATAAAATTTGAAGACTGAGTGCTCCACACGTACGTGCAGTTTCAGTCTCTTGTCCTAATGGCGGCGTTCCAGGCAACCCTGTTAAGGGCTGCTTCACTTGTCAAGTTTTTGGATTTGAGATCTGCACGTACAGTCCGATCCCAGGTCTTCCTCGGTCCACCCCTTGGTGCAGCTCCCTCCACAATCACAGGCCTCCATGTTTTCACCCAATTTTGTTCATCCATTCTCTCCACATGTCCATACCATCCCAGTCTACTTGTACGCATCACCTCGCCCAGCCCGTAGCCTAGTAGGTAGAGCTCTCGTCTCACACACGAGGGGTCAGGGGTTCAATCCCCGGCCGGGCGGAGACAAATTGGGCTTGTCTCCTTTCATGTGTTAGCCTCAGTTCACCTAGCTGTAAATAGGTACCTGGAATAAGTGGACGACGTTGTGACGTCCCATCTGGGGTTGGCAAAAATGGTACAAGGCGAGATGGGTATCATATGGTTCACCTAAGCTGATGGCTACCTAAGCCTTCGGGCGAGACGGTACCGTCTATAGTGAGAATGGTACCATACAGATCCACCCTAAGCCTTCGTTTCCGATGTCGCCAATTGGCTAAGTACAGACTACACACATCCACAGCCTTTCCAACAGTACATAAAAGACTTAACATGCATTTTACGCAATACATTCCCAGTTAACCCTTCGACCCCGGGTGGTACACGTGTGTACCATTTTTTTTTGGCCCGAGGAACCCGGGTGGTACAACACTGTACCATTGCTTGCGTGAGTGCTTTTCGAATGGCGCGCGTACAAATTTTGCTCCGTGGTCACCAGGCGGCGCTACCAGACAGCATGTACGCCAGTCTCTACCCTGCCGCCAACATGGATACTAGCCCAAAAAGTGATTCCCTTGTGTCCGATTCCACACTCCCTTCGACGCCTGCCCATGTTCGTCGCGCCCTAACGCGAATGCACGCACGAGATGCGTTGACTCCCGGAGGTATTGAAATAGCTTTGAGGAGTTATGAACGTGGTGAAGGCCAAAAAATTGGTGATGACTTGGGCAGTGATAGCTCCGAGTCTTACGAGTCTCACTATAGTGAGGATTTTGACGATATAGAAGAAATCCGTGAAAGAGACGCGCTTTTTATTGGATTTGAGCATGACGATGAAAGTGATGATAGTACTGAACGTGACATAGTTGTGCAAGGTGATGAGAGTCTAGTGAGAGTGAGCGAATGGGACAGCACTAGGTCGACTACCAAGTTTAGGTTGAGTGACACGACACCTAGCCCTTCGCCAGCTAAATCCCCATTCAAGATACGTTTCTATAAGAAACAAGTGCTCAAAAAGGCGGCCGCGGCAGCCAGGAAAGAGGCCCTAAAAGTTGGTGAGGGAGCAGTGCGTGAGGGTGCCAGTGAGGCTGCGCGTGAGGCCGAGGTTGACCCGCCATTGTCTTCCTTATCTACCCACGCCACCCAAGTTGCCCCAGGCTCCCGCCATTCTTCCCCACCACCACCAGCACTGCCTAGGGTTGAGGAACCCCCACTTTCGGCCTATTTACCCCCTATTTCCCCCGAGAGGAGACATACTACTAAAGAAAAGGGAAAAGGGAGAAAATATGTCAAAAAAGGAGCTACAAGTAGGCGCTCTTTGTTCGAGGCTCCCGCGGCTTCCACCCCTGCCGCTCCCAGCCATACGCCCCCGCAAGTTTCCCCAGGGTCCACCCCACCTCTCCAGCCTACAACAGAGGTTCCTGATGATGTGTTTGACCTCGCATCCATACCTGCACCTACAGACACTGAACCAGTGCTGTCTAAGACTCGTCGTAGGCCAAGGAGCCCCGAACCTCTGTATGAAGATGACAGAGCCTCATCTCCCACTCCTTCCCCACCTCGCCGACCTACACGCCGCCCACGCATCATTCGTTCCCCGCAAGAATATGAGGGGGGCTCTGAAGATGAAGGGCACCTCACAGACGACTCTGGCCATGATTACCTGGGTCCACCGTCAGGGCAAGATGACGGCTCTGACGACAACGACGATGACGAATTTATGGACATCGACGACCCTCAACCCAGACGCTTTGCCCAGGGCCGTCGTGCTCCTGGCCTGGCTGGCCGCCGGGCTGGGCCTGGGCGCCGTCGCGCTCCTGGCCGCCCTAGGGTTCGCGCCGCCAAAGTTCGTGGGCGTGCTGCCCCCGCTGTAGCTCCTCGTCAGCGTCGCCAGAAGGACGGATTTTATGTTTTCAACTGGCAGGATGTGGCTGCTGATCAAGTCATTGACCCTGATGTAACCCCTTTTGATGAGGTACAGGATGCTCCAGGAGTTACCCCAAGTTTTCCTGCAGGCCCCAATGCTCGACCACATGAGCTTTTTGAGGCTTTTTTTGATAAGGAGGTTACTGACTTTGTCATAAAAGAGACAAATAAGCATTACCAAATCCAGGTTAACTTTTTTGGCAAGGTGACCAAGGGCCACATGAAGCGGTGGACCCCAGTGACTCATCCCGAGTTCATGGTGTTCCTGGCAATCACCATGCTAATGCCTCATGTGAAGAAGCACAGGTTGGCTGACTATTGGATCACCAAAGATCTAATATCCACCCCTGCCTTCGGGAAATACATCTCTCGGGACCGGTACCTCGACATCCTCGGAGCGCTCCATCTTGTCACCAACACCGACATGCATCTCCCTGACAAACTGTGGAAAATTAGGACGTTGTACGAGATGATGAGAGAACGTTTCACGTCCTACTTCATGCCCTTCTGCAACGTCTGCATTGACGAGTCTCTTGTGCTGTTCCGGGGAAAGCTGAGCTTCAGGCAGTACATCCCCTCAAAGAGACATCGCTTTGGTATAAAGTTCTTTGTGCTGTGCGATTGCCAAACTGGCTATGTCCTGGACTTCCTGGTCTACAGCGGGAAGGAAGGGGACGTGGCAATAGACCCCCTCATTGGCTTTGGCGGAGCAGTGGTTCAAGCCATGATGAACCGGTACTTCGAAAAGAATCACGTCCTCTACACGGACAACTACTACACGTCCCCCACTCTCTCAAAGTACCTCCATGAGCGCCAGACGGGGACTGTAGGCACAGTTAGAGCAAAAAGGAAGGGCATGCCAAGTTTCCCTCCTAAAACAAAGAAAGGCGATGTCTTCAAGAAGAAGTCGGGACCCATTCTGGCTATCCACTGGCACGACCAGCGGAAGGTCAACATCCTGAGCACCGTCCACAAGGGGGAAATGGTTGAGACTGGCAAGGTGGATCGCCGCACCAAAGTCAGGGTGACCAAGCCCGATGCTGTCCTGGACTACAACATAAATATGAGGCTGGTGGACAAGTCCGACATGCAGATAGGCTTCATCGACTGTCTGCGTACCTCGTGCAGATGGTACAAAAAGTTCTTTCTGCACATGGTGGACATGTCAATGCTGAATGCCTATAATATCTACAGGCTTCGGAATCCGCGCACACCCAGGAAGTTCAGTAGCCTGCGGAGGTTCCAAAAACAGGTGTTGGTGGAGCTCCTGGACAGGTATGCTATGCCACAGAGGGCAGTGGCACAACCTGGGCGCCCCGTTCAGGACCGCATGCAGGCTGCACAGTTTGTAAGTGTGCACAAGCTCGGTTACCTGCCTCTGGAACGAGATGGAGTCACCATTAGCAGAAGGCGGTGCCATGTCTGCTGGAACAGCCAGGTGAGGCCGAGGAAGCAGAAAAAGACCACCATGCAGTGTGTGGAGTGCCGACTGTCACTATGTCCTATACCGTGCTTTGCTGAATACCACAGCAAGCAGGAGTACTAACTAATAATCATAGTGAAAGTACCAAAGACTGACAATATGTATGTATATAGGCAACAAGTGGAAATAAAACAATGTACAGGTGTATTGTGATAAAAAAAGTCATGTATTATGAAAACATATATAAATAAGTGAAAAAAGACACAATAAATTGTATATAAAACGTTTACAAAGCATATAACTAAGTGAAAGTGACACATGACATAATATTAGATGGCCAAAGTATAATAAACACCTGTGATAACGAATAATCAGTGCCTAATATAACAATAACCTACCTCAATTACTAATAAAATGTACCGTATCAAGTGAAAATGAGCATTATCAGTGAAAGTGACACTCTCTCAAGCATATTTACCAAAGTGAAAGTGACACACGAACTAATATTAGATGGCCAAAGTATAATAAACACCTGTGATAACGAATAATCAGTGCCTAATATAACAATAACCTACCTCAATTACTAATAAAATGTACCGTATCAAGTGAAAATGAGCATTATCAGTGACAGTGACACTCTCTAAAGCATATTTGTCAAAGTGAAAGTGACACAAGACCTAAGATTTGATGGCCAAAGTATAATAAACACCTGTGATAACGAATAATCAGTGCCTAATATAACAATAACCTACCTCAATTACTCATAAAAACTACGGTATCGAGTGAAAATGTGAAATATTAGTGAAAATGATAGCCTAATACACATATTTTATATAATTGGACTCCAAATAACTATAATAACATCACTATCAATACATAAAATCGCCTCCGGGAGGTAAAAAGTTTGGCGCGACGAGCCGCGGCCTGGGCCAAGGCGACGCATCCGAACGCGGGATGATTTTCACGCATAAAAATCACTCCACTTCCCGCGCTCACCATTATGCAATCACTTGGGCTAGAGACCTCTACTCAACGGCATTCTACACATGAAGGTTTGTGCTACATTTTTCTGTTTTTTTTATAACTTTGTGTAATGTATTTCAGGAGTAACATGTGAGTCAACTTGTACCAAAATTCCTGAAAACCCCCGGACACAGAGTACAGTTACGATATTCCCTAGCCGGGGTCGGAGGGTTAAGGAGGCGCGATAATAATGAGCTTAGCTCGCATTGCGTGGATTCCCCTTGACGAACAAGTAACTGAGTAACTTCATACCTAAACATCTCCTAAACTTAATCAAATCTCCTAGTGTTCTATCTCTATAGAGTATATAGATAGAACACTAAAAGATTTGATTAAGTTTAGGAAGAATAGTTGTATTCATCTTTGGAAAACTGTCCTTCATCAGGGACTAATTTTGTTATACAGTACCGGTATTAAAAAAAAGTATTATATTGGGGGTAACATTATTATGTTTTTTCCACCAACCAATTTCACCTCTAGGCTCTAAATTCAATTAATGAAATCAATAAATACATGCGGCACTCCAAGGACTCGAACCTAGGATACTCGCATCTAAATTCCGCGCACTTATGCATTACGCTGTCAAGACAGAATACCATTACTGTATTATTGTTTCCACATAGCGATTTTCATTAGTTGTTTTGTCTTTTTACTGTGTTCGTATAAGTTTTGGTTTGTTTATTTTGCAAGTTTTACATTATAAATACAGTTTAGGAAATAATTGTGATAATCAGAGGGTCCATTAAGATCATTTATTCAGTACCCCTTATATTTCTAGAAGTCCTCCTAAAAGTAAAGTTGAGGGTCATACGCTGAAGCATTGCGTAGCTTTGGCGTTCTCCGTCGCATTGCCCTTTGGAGCATGGTGTTATGAAGCCAATTATTGAAGTGTTTGTCAGGAGTACATTAAAAAGCTGTATTAAATCAGGTATTAGACTAAATAACGATAATGAAAGTGTTTGGGTAGAGGTTAACGAAGGTAGTGAGACCATAGTTATTGGAGTTATGTATAGACCGCCAAATATGAGTAGAAATGACGGAACGTCATTATGGGAGGAAATTAAAATGGCATCAAGGTTTAGCAATGTGTGCATTATGGGGGATTTTAATTTTCCGAATATAGATTGGCAGCATCAAATAGGAGACTCTGATTCTGAGGAGTTTATAGAGGTAGTACAAGATAGTTTTTTATTTCAATTCATAGATACGCCGACTAGAGGTAATAATATTCTCGATTTAGTTTTCAGTAACAATGAACATATGGTAAATAATGTAGAGATAGGGGACCACCTAGGAAATAGTGACCACAATTCTGTGTATTTTAATATACAATGGAAAGGTAATACCAGAGAGAATACAACATTAATACCTGACTTTAGAAAAGCCAATTATGGTGGGTTAAGAAGAGCCCTATTAGCCGACCCTATGGTCAAAAAATTAAGTCGATCCAGGTGTCCAAATGAGTGTACCCCTTCTCAGGCACCTGTCATCTTAAGTCAGGAAGAGACGTCAACCTTGGTAGATACATACGATAATTTTATCAAGTCAGTATTCAATGCACAAAATAAATACATCCCCAAAAGAAAATTTAGATCAACACAGAACCAACCCAAATGGATGAATAATAGACTATTAGATCTTCTAGGACAAAAGTGAGGAATATATAGAAAGATTAGGAAAGGCGAAATTCACCTACTTGCTTACTATCAGAATCTATCAAGACAGGTAAAAAAGGATATTAGGAAAGAAAAAAGAAATTATGAAATCAAGGTTGCCAATGACTCAAAAAATAATCCTAAAGCTTTTTACCAACTATATAAATCCAAGGTTAGAGATGTAATTGGTCCCCTTAAAACTTCGATAGGAGAAATGACAGAAAATGATTTAGAAATGTGCAGTACATTAAATAGTCAATTTCTTTCCGTTTTCACTAATGAAAATTTGGCACAGTTTCCAGAAGTCCGTAAGGTATATAGCGATAGTATAGAAAATAGGTTAAGTACGGTTACTATAAGTAGAAATGATGTGCTTAAGGAAATTGACAGACTGAAACCTCATAAATCGCCTGGTCCTGACGAGGTATATGCTAGAGTATTAAAAGAATGTAGGGATGAGTTAAGTTACCCATTAACATTTTTATTTAACAAGTCATTGGAGACAGGTATAGTTCCAGAAGCTTGGAAGCTTGCAAACGTAGTTCCGATCTTCAAAAAAGGTGACAAATCAATAGCATCTAATTACCGTCCCATTAGTCTTACATCAATCATAGGAAAGCTACTAGAGTCAATTATTGCTAGTAAAATTAGAAACCACTTAGATACATTTAATTTAATAAATTCTTCTCAGCATGGATTCACTCAGGGACGTTCTTGCCTTACTAATTTGCTTAGTTTTTTCTCAGAGGTATATGAAGCAGTAGATAATGACAAGTCATATGATATAATATATTTAGATTTCAGTAAAGCTTTCGACAGAGTCCCCCATGAGAGATTGATGAGAAAGGTTGAGGCGCATGGAATAGGTGGGGCGTTGTTGGGATGGATTAGGTCATGGCTAATTGGTAGGAAGCAGAGAGTCAGCATAAATGGTACGAAGTCAGAATGGGGAGCAGTCAAAAGTGGTGTCCCCCAGGGATCTGTATTAGGTCCTCTGTTGTTTGTTATATACATAAATGACCTAGATTTAGGTATAACTAGTAGGATAAGTAAATTTGCAGACGATACCAAAATGGGGAGAACAATTGATTCAGATAGAGATATAGAGTGCCTCCAAAGGGATCTAGATACCTTACACGAATGGTCAGTAAATTGGCAGATGAAGTTTAACATTGACAAATGCAAGGTATTAAAGATAGGGAAGATGCATACAAATGTTAAATATAAACTAGCTAATGTGGAATTAGAAAACTCGAATTGTGAGAAAGATCTAGGTGTGTTTGTTAGCAATGATTTGAAGCCTAGACAACAGTGTATAAGCGTTCGAAACAAGGCAAACAGGATTCTCTGGTTCATCTCTAGGAGTGTGAGTAACAGAACTGCTGATGTTATCTTAAAACTTTACTTGTCATTAGTGAGACCCCATATGGATTATGCTGTTCAATTTTGGTGTCCTTATTACAGAATGGACATAGATTCATTGGAGAGAGTACAACGTAGAATGACAAAAATGATCCATAATATTAGAAATCTTCCGTATAAAGAAAGGTTGAAGAAATTAGGCTTACATTCGTTAGAGAGACGCAGAGTTAGAGGGGATATGATAGAGGTGTTCAAGTGGGTTAGTGGGATTAACAAAGGGAACATGACAAATGTACTAAAGCTCAGTGATAGCGAAAAAACTCGTACCAATGGTTTCAAATTAGATAAATTTCGTTTCAGAAAAGATATAGGCAAATATTGGTTTGGTAACAGAGTTGTAGATGGGTGGAATGGACTACCAGGTGCTATAGTGGGATTAAAAACGATAGGGAGCTTTAAGATAAAATTGGATAAGCATATGGACGAGAAGGGTTGGGTGTGAAGGGGGATCAGCAGGGTTGGGCCAATCAGCGCTCTGCGGACCCCCGTAATCCTGCGTTAATCTCTAACCGTTTTGGTAAGATGATCCTCAGGGTATTAGAGTGTTGAGCCTATAATTGGGCTTTGTAATTGGGGTTGTGTGGGACAGGGATCTGCCTTGCTTGGGCCAATCGGCTTTCTGCAGACTCCCATTTTCTTATGTTCTTATGTTCTTAATACAGGGTAAACTTACCTTGGATTGTTTGTTATTTTCACAGTTTAATTTCTGATAAATTTATAAGAATTTTTCCACATAGATTTTGTTTAGTGTGTTGTCGTTTCAATAATTTTTAATTGTAAAGAGTTTGTTATAATTTGAACCATAACTTTTTAGTTCGTTTATACTGTATTGTCTTTGTCCAAATTTGTTTGTTTAGTTTGCAAGTTTTAAATTTTAATCTATATCTATATTATGAGAAATAAGTAACATGCTTATTATTATTATCATCTATCTACAGTATATTCTCAGGCTCAATCCCCACTTTTCCTATACAGTATATAATAAATGTGCAATCCCTCCAGGGTGATGGTACTGAACATACTCCAGGAGGACGGGGTGGCACTGTGCCGTGAGGATCGGCTGAAGGAGGCTGCTCACCGCTTCTCGTACGCTCTCCGCAAGTTACCACAAGACGAGGAGGAAGGAATAAAGTACTACAGTATTGGAGAATCCCTACAGAAAAGTATATATTGAAAAGCCAGACCTATGAGAGTTCCGTATGGAGCTGAGTGGTCTGGTTAATCTGCTCTACATAACTACCTAAGCACGAGGATGATCAAAAATTATGGAAAGGGAGAAAATCAAAGCAAATGATTTATTGAAAATGAAAAATATCCAAGGCTACAGAAAATTAGTCATGGATAATTTTGGAAGCAGTATAGTCTTGTAAGTCCCAAACTTGACTAATTCCTTTAACGTGACGATAGTGCGTTGTTATATGTGCGATTAGTTTGCTTGGGAAACAGATTAACTTGTTCATGTAGTAATGTACACCCTATGTGGTGGATTGTGTTCTTTTATTTAATAATTTTCATTTTAGTAAGCGTTGTTTCCACATAGCGATTTTGATAATTTAATTTTACTTTATATTGTCCTTGTCCCAATTTTGGTTTGTTTAGTTTGCAAGTTTTACATTTTAATTTTTGAAGCAGTATATTTCTTTTATAGCAATTATTTGTAGTGTTGAATTTGGAAGTTAGGAATATTATTACTCATTAGATATCAGGCAAATACCCCTTTGCTGGGGGTGGCCGACACTAGACAGAGCCTGAACAGAAACAACACCCAAAGTTCCGGGACCATTTCATATTTTCATCATACAGTATATAGTTTTGTATGAATGTATGTATAATGTATATCTCAGGCAAATACCCCTTTGCTGGGGGGGGGGGGGGGGGGGGGGGGGGGGGCGACACTAGACAGAGCCTGAACAGAAACAACACTTAAAGTTCCGGGACCACTTTTTGCGCTCCCTCACCCGTTTCTCTGGCTCGTCGAGTAGGAGAAATATTTTTTGTTGTAGTCAAATATGTAGGTAATTATGAACATACACACTGTACATACATGACTCCTTGAAAGGTAAGAACAACATGTATCTATTTATATACTCTGGCACATAGCCCACTTTAGTTTTTGTGTATTTATATTTGTATTAAGGGGGATGGTTCACTCTTTGGACAATTTTATTGATGGATTTATTTATTAATTTTGTACTAGATGCTGTAATTCCCGTGAAGGGGTAGCCATGAACATTGTGGGTTTGTCACGAATTGCTAGTGTATAGCCTAATATTGGGTTGGAGTATACGGTACATTTTGTTATAATTATTGTTTGGAGTTTCTTCTTTATAATGTGTTGTAGTTTTGGCTTGGCGTTTACTTTTTTGTATTATTTGTGTCATTAATGTTTCTATACTTTTGGGTTTGCGTTTACTAGTTTGTATTGTTTGTGTTTGGCGTTTTCTAGTCATAGGTTGATATGTTTTGTTTGTATAGGGTAGCCTTGGGTTGTAGTTTATTTTTAGTCTTGGGTTGGAGTTTTAGTGTTTTGGTTGGAGTGTTCTTTATAATGGGGGGTTAGAATTTACCGTTGTATTTTTTGCCTTGCGTTTACCGTTTTCTACAGTTGTTGGTTGGTGTTCTTCAGTTTTCTATAGTTTTGGCTTGGCGTTTGCAGTTTTGTATAGATAGTTGTTGCTTGGCGTTTGGATTTTCTATAGTTTTGGCTTTGGGTTTCCAGTTTGCTGGTGTTGGGAATGATTTTACGATTAAGTAATCTTTGGTTGTATATTACCACTTCATAGTGTTGTGTTGGATTTGACCAATATATGTTTATTTGTCTTGTTTTGGCTTGGCATTTACCGTTTTGTATAGTTTGGCTTAGCATTGACTTCTGTTCTATAGTTTTGGCTTTTGAGTTTAGCATTTGTTATAGTTTTGGCTTATAGTTTAGGATTTTTGAGTGATGGGTTTGAGTGTTCAGTTTTTTAGTGTTTGGTTTGATTTTATGCTTTAGTTTTGTGATGGAATTTATTACCATTGTTTGCCTGTTTTGTGTGGTTGAAGTTTACCTTAAGTTATTTTTTGGTTTGAGTATTTGTATGATCTTTGGTTTGATTTTAGCATATTCTAAGTTTGGCTTGGCCAAACTGTGGGTCCTTAATTGCCTCAATTTATTTGCTCTGAAGTGGACATAGCTTGAATAAGATGATAATTTGAAGTTTAGAGAGCCTATAAATTGTTTGATGCATTGAAAACCGTATAGCTGACCTTTATATAGAGGGACTCAATTATCCAAAAAAATAGGTTATCCAAAATTTCAAAAGAGTTATGAATTTTGGATAAAAGGGAGTTTACTATACTGTATATTATGTGGAAGGTATGACTAGTGTAAAGCTGGTATGACGAGCGGTTTTTCCCTCGATATTTATCATTAACCCGTACAGTAGCGTTGACGTCCTTTTGTTAATATTATTAGGACTATTGGACGCTTGTATTCAGATTAGGAAGGATCTGTAGCAATTATCAGGCTTCGACTGACTCAACTAAGGCTTTTACCTAGCACATATCCTTCCTAAGCTGCACACAAGTGTGTCAAATAGTACAAAGGTAAGACACGTTGCTGGTACTGAAAGGGTTAACACTGGTCTGGCAGCATATGAGGTCAACATTACAAATATTTGTCACCTAAATTAATGTTTCGTCTGTGTAGTTCCGATGCTCGTTGAAAATATTCCAGAAATGTTACCAGACAAATGTTAAGTATCGAATGTTGGCTAAAAATGCTCTTGTGTGATTTTGGCTTTATATTGTGTTTGTCCCAGTTTTTGTTTGTTTAGTTTGCAAGTTTGACATTTTAAGTTGTTGCTTTTTCATTTGTAATTTGATATAATTGATTGAATGTTAGGAAGCTATTGTCTTATTTATTGCAGCTGATGATATGAAAATCATATTTTCATGATACAGTACTGTATATAGTTTTGTATGTATGTATGTATATCTCAGGCAAATACTCCTTTAGTGGGGGTGGCCGACACTAGACAAGTACTTTATATAGCTTTGTATGTATGTATGTATGTATGTATGTGTATGTATATCTTAGGCAAATACCCCTTTGGTGGGGGTGGCCGACACTAGACAAGTACTTTATATAGCTTTGTATGTATGTATGTATGTACAGTATATCTTAGGCAAATACCCCTTTGCTGGGGGTGGCCGACACTAGACAGAGCCTGAACAGAAACAACACTTAAAGTTCTGGGACCAATTTGGCGGTCCCTCAGCTGTTTCTGTGGCTGGTCGATTAGGAGAAGTAGTTTTTGTTGTAGTGAAATGTGTAGATAATGAAAAGTTTGCAAGAAGTTGATGCAGCCAGTGTAGTTTGATCATTTTGCATTCGGTATCGATAAGTGTGCTGTGAAATTAGTTATTAAAATTCCAGTAGAGTATAATGTAAACTTGCAAGGACGACATAATATAAAGACAAAGGCAATTAAGGGGAGATGGTTAATTGTTTGGATGTTTGCATGTATTTAATATTTGTTGTAGTTTCCTGCCTAGAGGTCCATCAAACTTTTAAAAAAAAACATCAGATCCCCCTTTTAGATAAATTTGTACATTTTTTGGTAGAAAAATGTCCCGGCCAAAGGTCGGTTGTTGCAACATTACAGGCTCACTATCGTTCGCTAGGGAAAAAATTGGCACCTAAATAGCACGAAAGGTCTAAATATTGACTAATAAATGCGGCGAAAGGTCTGAAAATCGAGAAACTAATGGGGCAAACATGTTAACATCTGAAAATTATCGGGGGTAAGCTTGAGGAAGAAGGGTGAGCAGAAAAGCAGGCCATCCCCCCTTAAAGGATACAATTTGCCACCACTCTTATATTAAACTGATGATATATTTGTTATTTGTTTGTATGTGTTGATTATTTGTGTGTTATTGTGGGTGGCCGACTCCAGACAGCCATAACTTGATAGATGACTAGTATAATTGCTGTGTTTTTAGTATTTTGATGGAAAGGTAGGCTTATTATAACTACTGTACAGTATATTGAAAGTTAGGAATAGTATAACTATCAATTTGAGTATTTAATTAAAGTTTGAAATAGCATTAATTGTTTTTGACGAGTAAGGAATAGTATAAGTTAATTTTAGTATTTAATTAAAGTTTGAAATAGCATTAATTGTTTTTGATGAGTAAGAAATGGTATAAGTTAATTTTAGTATTTAATTAAAGTTTAAAATAGCATTAATTGTTTTTGATGAGTAAGGAGCTGTCGTGGTATAACGGGCTAAGGCTCTAGCGCTATGTTGGTGACGACTAGCCGCGTGGGTTCTAATCTCGGCTATGCTACGACAGTTTCCAGTGCTATATAGCCTTCGTGGCTTAGTGCTGTAGAATTACAGTTGGGGATATCCCCTAGATGAAATTAATTCATAAGGTTATTCAACCTTTTGATGAGTAAGGAATAGTATAACTATAAATTTTAGTATTTAATTAAATTTGGAAATTGCATTAATTGTTTTTGACGAGTAAGGAATAGTATAACTATCAATGTTTATATTGAATTAAATTTGGAAATTGCATTAATTGTTTTTGATGAGTAAGGAATAGTATAACTCAATTTTAGTATTGAATTGAAGTTTGAAATAGAATTAATTGTTTTGGATGAGTATTAGTATTCAATATATGTTAGGATTAGTATGACTCCTGATAAAGTTCACCAGAGAAAGGTGCGAGGGAACGCTAAAGTGGTGAAGGACCCTAAGAATTGGAACTATAAATGTAGTTTTGGTTCAGTCTGTCTCGAGTATGCCACCCCGTGCAATGTGTTTACTACTGTATATTATGTGGAAGGTATGAATAGTGTAAAGGTGGTATGACACAAGCGCTTTTTGCCTCGATATTTATCATTAACCCGTACAGTAGCGTTGACGTCCTTTTGTTAATATTATTAGGACTATTGGACGCTTGTATTCAGATTAGGAAGGATCTGTAGCAATTACCAGGCTTCGAATGACTCAACCAATCGTTTTACCTCGGACATATCCTTCCTAAGCTGCACACAAGTGTGTCAAATAGTAAAAGGTAACATACGTCGCTGGTACTGAAAGGGTTAACACTGGTCTGGCAGCATATGAGGTCAACATTAGAAATATTTGTCAGTTAAAATCACGTTTCGTCAGTTTTGTTTCGGATGCCCTTGGAAAATTTTCCAGAAATGTTGCCAGAATAATGTTAAGCATCGAATGTTGACTGCTCTTGTGTGATACTGGTTTAGTTATTTGTAGTTTATATTGTGTTTGTCCCACTGTTGGTTTGTTTATTTGTTGAGTTTTACAATGGAAGTTGTTGGTTTTTCATTTTAGATTTGATATATTTGATTGAACGATAGGAAGCTATTGTGTTATTTATTCCAGGTGATGCTAAATGTCATATTTTCATAGTACAGTACCGGTATATACTTTTGTATGTGTATGTATATGTTAGGCAAATAGCCCTTTGCTGGGGGTGGCCGACACTAGACAAGTATATAGTTTTGTATATATTTACTGTATGTATGTATTTGTATGGCAGTTCTGCTCTTACTATTCCTTTTCTTAAGCCTGGAAAGTCGGGTTTCTCGCCCCAAGACTATCGCCCTATTGTCTTGACGAGTTGTTTATGCAAGCTGTTTAAACGGATGGTTAACCCTCCGACCCCGGCTAGGGAATATCGTAACTGTACTCTGTGTCCGGGGGTTTTCAGGAATTTTGGTACAAGTTGACTCACATGTTACTCCTGAAATACATTACACAAAGTTATAAAAAAAACAGAAAAATGTAGCACAAACCTTCATGTGTAGAATGCCGTTGAGTAGAGGTCTCTAGCCCAAGTGATTGCATAATGGTGAGCGCGGGAAGTGGAGTGATTTTTATGCGTGAAAATCATCCCGCGTTCGGATGCGTCGCCTTGGCCCAGGCCGCGGCTCGTCGCGCCAAACTTTTTACCTCCCGGAGGCGATTTTATGTATTGATAGTGATGTTATTATAGTTATTTGTAGTCCAATTATATAAAATATGTGTATTAGGCTATCATTTTCACTAATATTTCACATTTTCACTCGATACCGTAGTTTTTATGAGTAATTGAGGTAGGTTATTGTTATATTAGGCACTGATTATTCGTTATCACAGGTGTTTATTATACTTTGGCCATCAAATCTTAGGTCTTGTGTCACTTTCACTTTGACAAATATGCTTTAGAGAGTGTCACTGTCACTGATAATGCTCATTTTCACTTGATACGGTACATTTTATTAGTAATTGAGGTAGGTTATTGTTATATTAGGCACTGATTATTCGTTATCACAGGTGTTTATTATACTTTGGCCATCTAATATTAGTTCGTGTGTCACTTTCACTTTGGTAAATATGCTTGAGAGAGTCACTTTCACTGATAATGCTCATTTTCACTTGATACGGTACATTTTATTAGTAATTGAGGTAGGTTATTGTTATATTAGGCACTGATTATTCGTTATCACAGGTGTTTATTATACTTTGGCCATCTAATATTATGTCATGTGTCACTTTCACTTAGTTATATGCTTTGTAAACGTTTTATATACAATTTATTGTGTCTTTTTTCACTTATTTATATATGTTTTCATAATACATGACTTTTTTTATCACAATACACCTGTACATTGTTTTATTTCCACTTGTTGCCTATATACATACATATTGTCAGTCTTTGGTACTTTCACTATGATTATTAGTTAGTACTCCTGCTTGCTGTGGTATTCAGCAAAGCACGGTATAGGACATAGTGACAGTCGGCACTCCACACACTGCATGGTGGTCTTTTTCTGCTTCCTCGGCCTCACCTGGCTGTTCCAGCAGACATGGCACCGCCTTCTGCTAATGGTGACTCCATCTCGTTCCAGAGGCAGGTAACCGAGCTTGTGCACACTTACAAACTGTGCAGCCTGCATGCGGTCCTGAACGGGGCGCCCAGGTTGTGCCACTGCCCTCTGTGGCATAGCATACCTGTCCAGGAGCTCCACCAACACCTGTTTTTGGAACCTCCGCAGGCTACTGAACTTCCTGGGTGTGCGCGGATTCCGAAGCCTGTAGATATTATAGGCATTCAGCATTGACATGTCCACCATGTGCAGAAAGAACTTTTTGTACCATCTGCACGAGGTACGCAGACAGTCGATGAAGCCTATCTGCATGTCGGACTTGTCCACCAGCCTCATATTGATGTTGTAGTCCAGGACAGCATCGGGCTTGGTCACCCTGACTTTGGTGCGGCGATCCACCTTGCCAGTCTCAACCATTTCCCCCTTGTGGACGGTGCTCAGGATGTTGACCTTCCGCTGGTCGTGCCAGTGGATAGCCAGAATGGGTCCCGACTTCTTCTTGAAGACATCGCCTTTCTTTGTTTTAGGAGGGAAACTTGGCATGCCCTTCCTTTTCCCTCGTACTGTGCCTACAGTCCCCGTCTGGCGCTCATGGAGGTACTTTGAGAGAGTGGGGGACGTGTAGTAGTTGTCCGTGTAGAGGACGTGATTCTTTTCGAAGTACCGGTTCATCATGGCTTGAACCACTGCTCCGCCAAAGCCAATGAGGGGGTCTATTGCCACGTCCCCTTCCTTCCCGCTGTAGACCAGGAAGTCCAGGACATAGCCAGTTTGGCAATCGCACAGCACAAAGAACTTTATACCAAAGCGATGTCTCTTTGAGGGGATGTACTGCCTGAAGCTCAGCTTTCCCCGGAACAGCACAAGAGACTCGTCAATACAGACGTTGCAGAAGGGCATGAAGTAGGACGTGAAACGTTCTCTCATCATCTCGTACAACGTCCTAATTTTCCACAGTTTGTCAGGGAGATGCATGTCGGTGTTGGTGACAAGATGGAGCGCTCCGAGGATGTCGAGGTACCGGTCCCGAGAGATGTATTTCCCGAAGGCAGGGGTGGATATTAGATCTTTGGTGATCCAATAGTCAGCCAACCTGTGCTTCTTCACATGAGGCATTAGCATGGTGATTGCCAGGAACACCATGAACTCGGGATGAGTCACTGGGGTCCACCGCTTCATGTGGCCCTTGGTCACCTTGCCAAAAAAGTTAACCTGGATTTGGTAATGCTTATTTGTCTCTTTTATGACAAAGTCAGTAACCTCCTTATCAAAAAAAGCCTCAAAAAGCTCATGTGGTCGAGCATTGGGGCCTGCAGGAAAACTTGGGGTAACTCCTGGAGCATCCTGTACCTCATCAAAAGGGGTTACATCAGGGTCAATGACTTCATCAGCAGCCACATCCTGCCAGTTGAAAACATAAAATCCGTCCTTCTGGCGACGCTGACGAGGAGCTACAGCGGGGGCAGCACGCCCACGAACTTTGGCGGCGCGAACCCTAGGGCGGCCAGGAGCGCGACGGCGCCCAGGCCCAGCCCGGCGGCCAGCCAGGCGGCCAGGGCGGCCAGGAGCACGACGGCCCTGGGCAAAGCGTCTGGGTTGAGGGTCGTCGATGTCCATAAATTCGTCATCGTCGTTGTCGTCAGAGCCGTCATCTTGCCCTGACGGTGGACCCAGGTAATCATGGCCAGAGTCGTCTGTGAGGTGCCCTTCATCTTCAGAGCCCCCCTCATATTCTTGCGGGGAACGAATGATGCGTGGGCGGCGTGTAGGTCGGCGAGGTGGGGAAGGAGTGGGAGATGAGGCTCTGTCATCTTCATACAGAGGTTCGGGGCTCCTTGGCCTACGACGAGTCTTAGACAGCACTGGTTCAGTGTCTGTAGGTGCAGGTATGGATGCGAGGTCAAACACATCATCAGGAACCTCTGTTGTAGGCTGGAGAGGTGGGGTGGACCCTGGGGAAACTTGCGGGGGCGTATGGCTGGGAGCGGCAGGGGTGGAAGCCGCAGGGGTGGAAGCCGCGGGAGCCTCGAACAAAGAGCGCCTACTTGTAGCTCCTTTTTTGACATATTTTCTCCCTTTTCCCTTTTCTTTAGTAGTATGTCTCCTCTCGGGGGAAATAGGGGGTAAATAGGCCGAAAGTGGGGGTTCCTCAACCCTAGGCAGTGCTGGTGGTGGTGGGGAAGAATGGCGGGAGCCTGGGGCAACTTGGGTGGCGTGGGTAGATAAGGAAGACAATGGCGGGTCAACCTCGGCCTCACGCGCAGCCTCACTGGCACCCTCACGCACTGCTCCCTCACCAACTTTTAGGGCCTCTTTCCTGGCTGCCGCGGCCGCCTTTTTGAGCACTTGTTTCTTATAGAAACGTATCTTGAATGGGGATTTAGCTGGCGAAGGGCTAGGTGTCGTGTCACTCAACCTAAACTTGGTAGTCGACCTAGTGCTGTCCCATTCGCTCACTCTCACTAGACTCTCATCACCTTGCACAACTATGTCACGTTCAGTACTATCATCACTTTCATCGTCATGCTCAAATCCAATAAAAAGCGCGTCTCTTTCACGGATTTCTTCTATATCGTCAAAATCCTCACTATAGTGAGACTCGTAAGACTCGGAGCTATCACTGCCCAAGTCATCACCACTTTTTTTGCCTTCACCACGTTCATAACTCCTCAAAGCTATTTCAATACCTCCGGGAGTCAACGCATCTTGTGCGTGCATTCGCGTTAGGGCGCGACGAACATGGGCAGGCGTCGAAGGGAGTGTGGAATCGGACACAAGGGAATCACTTTTTGGGCTAGTATCCATGTTGGCGGCAGGGTAGAGACTGGCGTACATGCTGTCTGGTAGCGCCGCCTGGTGACCACGGAGCAAAATTTGTACGCGCGCCATTCGAAAAGCACTCACGCAAGCAATGGTACAGTGGTGTACCACCCGGGTTCCTCGGGCCAAAAAAAAATGGTACACACGTGTACCACCCGGGGTCGAAGGGTTAATGTCCACCTGATGTGGCTTCTAGAGTCACGTCAGCCTTTGTCTTTGACCCAGTTTGGTTTTCGGCGTGCTCGGTCCGCTATCGACCCTTTACTTAGTTTGGAGACCTACGTCCGGTCTGCTTTTGCTCGCCATGAGTCAGTTCTTGCTGTTTTCTTCGATCTCGAGAAGGCGTACGACTCCGCGTGGAAACATCATATTTTATGCCAACTCCGTTCTTTTCATGTCCGTGGTAATATGAGCGTCTTTATTCGTAATTTCCTTTCTTCTCGTTCTTTTCGTGTCCGGGTGAATTCCTCGTTTTCTCGGTTATTCCCTCGGATAGAAGGTGTACCTCAGGGTTCCGTTGTAAGTACTATCCTCTTTGTCATAGCCATTAATGGCATTATCTCTTCCCTTCCGGCTAAGGTCAGGTCCTCCTTATATGTCGACGACTTTGCGATCTATGCTGCTGATTCGGATATTGTTGCGTTACGCTCCCTTATCCAATCAGCGATTGTGGCTGCCTCGTCATGGGCCACTGCTCATGGGTTTCGTTTTTCTACGACTAAATCTTGTGCTATGTCTTTCACTCGTCGCCACGTTATCCCGCGTCCTTCTCTTGAACTGTATGGTTCCGTTTTACCTTATCGCTTTTCGACTACCTTCTTGGGTCTTGTCTTTGATTCCCGTCTTAACTGGGCAGCTCATGTTTCTTCTGTTAAGGTTGCTGCTTTGCACCGTCTTCGTCTCCTCCAGACCCTGTCCCACCTCACTTGGGGTGCGGACCGTGCTCTCCTTCTTCGCCTTCACGTTGCCCTTGTTCTTTCTAAACTCGATAATGGTTGTCAGGTTTACTCATCAGCCTCCGACACAGTCCTCCATAAACTTGACTCTGTTCACCATTTCGGTTTACGTGTTGCCTTGGGTGCTTTTCGCTCTATACCCTGTTGAAAGCCTCTATGCTGAATCCGGCGTCCCTTCTTTGTACCGACGTCGGGCCCTTCTCTCTCTCCGGTACTACGCCTGGTCGCTTCAGTTATCTTCCTTGCAGACCTCTCTTCTTCCTACTGTTCCTCTTCCATCTCATTCTCGCCTTCGGCCCCCTTTCCTTTCTCGTATGGATTCCTTACTTTCTCATTCTTCGTTTTCCCCCTTCCACGTTCTTCCGCTACGGCTCAGTAAGTGTCCTCCTTGGCTCCTTCCTCGTATTTCCTTGTGTCCCTCTATTCTTCCTTGTTCTAAGTCCTCTACCCCGCCCCCAGTTCTTTGTTCTCGTTTCCTTGTACACCTTACATCGCATTCTTCTTCTACCCCGGTTTACACTGATGGCTCCCGTTCGTCTTCTGGCGTCGGGTTTGCCATCCTTTTTCCTTCTCGTTCTTATCAGTATTCTCTCCCTTCTCCAGCTGGTGTTCTGACTGCCAAACTTTACGCTATCTTCTTTGCCGTCCGTCTCATGTGCTTCTTTCCTTCTTCCTCCTTTACTCTTTTTTTCTGACTCTTACAGTGCCCTTCTTCTCTTGCAGTCTTTCCCTGCTGTCCATCCGTTGGTTCTTGCCATCCAAGATTGGCTTGTCAGTCTTTCTGCTCGGAAAAAGGTTGTCCAATTTTGTTGGGTGCCTAACCATGTTGGTGTCCGTGGAAATGAGCAGGTTGATGTTCTCGCTCGTGATGCTGCGACGGTCCGATCAACTTCTCTCTCTATTCCCGCCTCTGACTATTATCCAGCTATCTCTGCCCTCCTCCTGTCTCGCTGGCAAACCATGTGGTCTTCTCTTTCCTCTAATAAGCTCCGCACTGTTAAGGCCTCCGTTTCTGCCTGGGCTGACCCCTCTCACCGTGTTCGCCGTTGGGAGACTGCATTGGCCCGGCTTCGGATAGGCCATACCAGACTTACCTACTCCTTCCTCATGTCCCGCTCACCTCCACCTCTTTGCTCCCGGTGTGGTGTTCAGCTTTATATTTCTCACATTTTCCTTGACTGTCCTCTCTTTTCTTCGGCCCGTCGACGTTATTTTCCCTTTATATTTTCCCTTGGTCGTTGTCCTTGTCTTGCCGATCTCCTCTCAGAGTCCCCTTTCTTTTCCGTTGACCACGTAATGGCTTTCCTTTCCTCTCTCAGGCTCCTTAACGATATTTAAATTCCTTTCCTTCTAACACTATCCGTTTCCTGCTTTAGTGCCATATGGCCTTTGTTGCCTGGTGCTAGAAATGTATTAATGTTATGTTTACATGCAGTACACTCAATGTCACAAATCGTGGCTTTAAATGTATTTTTAGGTATTTCGAAGGGAATGAAATTGTCATAGTATATTTGACTTAGTATATAAATGTTGGGTGTATTTGACTTAGAATATACATTTTGAGTGATCATATGTGGAGTTTGATGATTTGGAAAGATGGACAACTCGACTGTATTTATGTAGGCCTATGTATTATAGTGAGGCACATAACCCTTAGCTTGGGGTGGCCGACTAGAGAGATTGTTATTATTTTTGTTGATTGATTATGAATGTATTTTGTAATGAGTTTGAGATAGATTGATAACTTACATTGTATTTGATTCATATTTATAGGTAGATACCCAACTTAGATACATATTATTACATTATGTTGATTGTGTTATAGGTGTGTAGGCTATGCCTACATACTATATACTACTGAGCTATATGCCTGAGCATATAGCTCAGGCATAATTATACCCCATAGCGGGGGTGGGGGGTGGCCGAATCGAGACATATGTTTATTTTAATTATTTATATATGCAGTACGACTCGAGACTATTAGATATTAGTTGTTTGTAATTATTGTATGTGATAGATATTAAAGTTAGATTGATAATTATGGCATTAAGTTGATAGATTCCTAGTGTTGTTATTCGATAGATATTAATGTCTGATTGTATTGATTGTTTTAATTAAGATTGTTTATTGTATTATATAGAGAGTTATTAAATTGATTGTTTTTGTAGTATATAGTGTTATTATCTTTATTAGTAGTGGGTACCCCTTCGTGGATGACGGCGTGAGGCAATAGATAGATTGTAGTAGTGTTTATAGTAATAGAAGTAATGTAGTTATTATTGAATATTAATATGTATATGGTTCAATATGGCTCATCTGCTCTCCCTACTCTCTTCTCTCCTCCCTCATCTGCTCTCCTTTCTTTCTCCTCCCTCATCTCTCCCTTCTTTCTCCTCCCTCATCTGTTCTCTCTTCTCTCCTCCCTCATCTGCTCTCCCCTTCCCCCCTCTCATCCCTCTAATGCTCTCTCCCTTCTCCCTCTTCTCTCTCTCTCTCTCTCCCTCTACTGCTCTCCCTTCTCTCTCCTCCCTCATCTGCTTTCTCCCTTCTCCCTCTTCTGCTCTCCCTTCTCTCTCCCTCTACTGCTCTCCATTTTCTCTCCTCCCTCATCTGCTCTCCCTTCTCTCTCCTCCCTCATCTGCTCTCCCTACTCTCTTCTCTCCTCCCTCATCTGCTCTCCTTTCTTTCTCCTCCCTCATCTCTCCTTTCTTTCTCCTCCCTCATCTCTCCCTTCTTTCTCCTCCCTCATCTGTTCTCTCTTCTCTCCTCCCTCATCTGCTCTCCCCTTCCCCCCTCTAATGCTCTCTCCCTTCTCCCTCTTCTGCTCTCCCTTCTCTCCCTCCTTCCTCTTCTGCTCTCCCTTCTCTCTCTCTCTCCCTCTACTGCTCTCCCTTTTCTCTCCTCCCTCTTTTGCTCTCCCTTATCTCCTCCCTCTACTGCTCAACCATCTCTTCTGCTCTCCCTTCTCTCCTCCCTCTACTGCTCTCCCTTATCTCTCCTCCCTCTACTGCTCTCCCTCTTCTTTCTTCTGCTCTCCCTTCTCTCCTCCCTCTTCTGCTTCCCCTTTCTCTAGCTCCTTCCTCTTCTGCTCTCCCTTCTCTCTCTACTGCTCTCCCTTTTCTCTCCTCCCTCTTTTGCTCTCCCTTATCTCCTCCCTCTCTGCTCAACCATCTCTTCTGCTCTCCCTTCTCTCCTCCCTCTTATTTCTTCTGCTCTCCCTTCTCTCTCCTCCCTCTTTTGCTCTCCCTTATCTCCTCCCTCTACTGCTCAACCATCTCTCTGCTGCTCTCCCTTCTCTCCTCCCTCTTCTTTCTTCTGCTCTCCCCTCCCTCCTCCCTCTTCTGCTCTCCCCTCTCCCTCTTCTCTCTCTCCTCCCTCTTCTGCTCTCCCTTCTCTCTCTCTCCTCCCTCTTCTGCTCAACCATCTCTCCCCTCCTCCCTCTTCTGCTTCCCCTTTCTCTAGCTCCCTTGTTCCTCCTCTCTCTTCTGCTCTCCCCTCCCCCTTCTCTCTCTCTTCCCCCCTCAATCTCCTCCCTCTTCTGCTCCCCCCTTCCTCTCTCTCTCCCCTCCCCCTTCTCTTTCTTCCCTCCCCCCCTCAATCTCCTCCCTCTTCTGCTCCCCCCTCAATCTCCTCCCTCTTCTGCTCCCCCCTTCCTCTCTCTCTTCCCCCCTCAATCTCCTCCCTCTTCCTCTCTCTCTTCCCCCCTCAATCTCCTCCCTCTTCCTCTCTCTCTTCCCTCTCCCTTCTCTCTCTCTTCCCCCCCCCCTCTCGCTCTCCCCTCCCCCCTCTCTTCTGCTCTCCCCTTCCTCTCTCTCTTCCCCCCCCTCTCTCTCTCCCCTTCCTCTTCTGCTCTCCCCTTCCTCTCTCTCTCTCCTCCCCTCTTCTGCTCTCCCCTTCCTCTTCTGCTCTCTCCTCCCTCTTCTGCTCTCCCCTTCCTCTCTCTCTCTTCCCCCCCTCTCTCTCTCCCCTTCCTCTTCTGCTCTCCCCTTCCTCTCTCTCTCTCTCTCTCTCTCCTCCCTCTTCTGCTCTCCCCTTCCTCTTCTGCTCTCCCCCTCTCTCTCTCTCTCTTCCCTCCTCCCTCTTCTGCTCTCCCCCCCTCTCTTCCCTCTCTCTCTTTCTCATCCCCCCCTCTCTCCCTTTTATAGTCCAGGATGTATGTGAATTTATTAATAAAGAATATAATTGACAAATGTGTTATTTTGACCTATATACAGTATACAAATTAAAAAAACTAAAAAAAAAATATTGAAAAAAAAACGGTAAACTATCTAAAGACACTTGGAAACTGGGTAAACTATCTAAAGACACTTGGAAACTGGGTAAACTATCTAAAGACACTTGGAAACTGGATAAACTATCTAAAGACACTTGGAAACTGGATAAACTATCTAAAGACACTTGGAAACTGGGTAAGCAGGCTGAAAGCAGGCTGAAAGGAAAGCAGGCCGATAGGCTGAATTAGGCCGAATTAGGCTAGTGGTGTATAATTTTTCTTTTTTATTTTATTGATTTTATTTATTATTTTATTTTTTTTATATTTTTTTTATATTTATTTTTATTTTTTATTTATTGTATTTTATTTTTATTTCTTTGATTATAAATTATTCATATATTTTAGGATATAAATTTAGTTTGAAGTCTAATTGGTATTTATTTCAATTACATATTTATATAACAATTCATAAATATAAGCCTAAACACTTTAAATTTTAAAGAATGAAAGTCTAAAAATGGATACTGCATTTGTTAAGTGTACAAATTTCTGGATAATTTGATATTGAACTTTAAAAGTGTAATATGGCAGTTTAAAAGTAATATGGCAGTTTAAAAGTAATATGGCAGTTTAAAAGTGTAATATGGCAGTTTAAAGGTGTAATATGGCAGCTTAAAGGTGTAATATGGCAGCTTAAAGGTGTAATATGGCAGCTTAAAGGTGTAATATGGCAGCTTAAAGGTGTAATATGGAAGTTTAACTGGAATATGGCAGTTTAACTGGAATATGGCAGTTTAAAAGTGTAATATGGAAGCTTAAAAGTGTAATATGGAAGTTTAACTGGAATATGGCAGCTTAAAGGTGTAATATGGAAGTTTAACTGGAATATGGAAGCTTAAAAGTGTAATATGGAAGTTTAACTGGAATATGGCAGCTTAAAAGTGTAATATGGAAGTTTAAAAGTGTAATATGGAAGTTTAAAAGTGTAATATGGAAGCTTAAAAGTGTAATATGGAAGCTTAACTGGAATATGGAAGCTTAAAGGTGTAATATGGAAGTTTAACTGGAATATGTTAGCTTAAAGGTGTAATATGGAAGTTTAACTGGAATATGGAAGCTTAAAGGTGTAATATGGAAGCTTAACCCTCTCCGACATATGACGCGATTTTGAGCCTATTAGGGATACTTTAAAGCCTTTGTTACCATCAGGAGTAATTATAAACCTTTAGTTTAGTTACTTCAACCTCTGCAGTGTCTTTGAGTTAGCTGTGGGCAGAAAACTAATTTTGGAGAGGTAATTATAAGAGTGAGAGAACTCTATTTCTTATTGCTAATCTGGCAACCTCTGCGTCATATGGGTCTGAAGGGGTTAAAGATGTAATATGGAAGTTTAAAGGTGGAATATGGAAGTTTAAAGGTGGAATATGGAAGTTTAAAGGTGGAATATGGAAGTTTAAAGGTGGAATATGGAAGTTTAAAGGTGGAATATGGAAGTTTAAAGGTGGAATATGGAAGTTTAAAGGTGTAATATGGAAGCTTAAAAGTGGAATATGGAAGTTTAAAAGTGGAATATGGAAGTTTAAAGGTGGAATATGGAAGTTTAAAGGTGGAATATGGAAGTTTAATGGTGTAATATGGAAGCTTAAAAGTGTAATATGGAAGCTTAAAAGTGTAATATGGAAGCTTAAAGGTGTAATATGGAAGCTTAAAAGTGTAATATGGAAGTTTAAGTGTAATATGGAAGTTTAAAAGTGTAATATGGAAGTTTAAAAGTGGAATATGGAAGTTTAAAAGTGGAATATGGAAGTTTAAAAGTGGAATATGGAAGTTTAAAAGTGTAATATGGAAGTTTAAAAGTGTAATATGGAAGCTTAAAGGTGTAATATGGAAGCTTAAAGGTGTAATATGAAAGTTTAAAGGTGTAATATGGCAGCTTAAAGGTGTAATATGGCAGCTTAAAGGTGTAATATGGCAGCTTAAAGGTGTAATATGAAAGTTTAAGTGGAATATGGAAGTTTAAGTGGAATATGGAAGTTTAAGTGGAATATGGAAGTTTAAGTGGAATATGGAAGTTTAAGTGGAATATGGAAGTTTAAGTGGAATATGGAAGCTTAAAAGTGTAATATGGAAGCTTAAAAGTGTAATATGGAAGCTTAAAAGTGTAATATGTTAGTTTAACTGGAATATGGAAGCTTAAAGGTGTAATATGGAAGTTTTAAAGTGTAATATGGAAGCTTAAAAGTGGAATATGGAAGTTTAAAGGTGGAATATGGAAGCTTAAAAGTGTAATATGGAAGTTTAAAGGTGGAATATGGAAGCTTAAAAGTGTAATATGGAAGTTTAACTGGAATATGGAAGCTTAAAGGTGTAATATGGCAGCTTAAAGGTGTAATATGGAAGTTTAAGTGGAATATGGAAGTTTAAGTGTAATATGGAAGTTTAAAAGTGGAATATGGCAGCTTAAAGGTGTAATATGGCAGCTTAAAGGTGTAATATGGCAGCTTAAAGGTGTAATATGAAAGTTTAAAAGTGTAATATGAAAGTTTAAAAGTGTAATATGAAAGTTTAAGTGGAATATGGAAGTTTAAGTGGAATATGGCAGTTTAAAAGTGTAATATGGAAGCTTAAAGGTGTAATATGACAGCTTAAAGGTGTAATATGACCGCTTAAAGGTGTAATATGGAAGTTTAAAAGTGTAATATGGAAGCTTAAAAGTGTAATATGGAAGTTTAACTGGAATATGGAAGCTTAAAGGTGTAATATGGAAGCTTAAAGGTGTAATATGGAAGTTTAACTGGAATATGGAAGCTTAACCTCTGAAGTGCGCACGGGGGTAAATGAAAACCTCCCCCTGTGCTGACGTATTTGAGGTTTTTCGTCACTAAAATATTCATTGTACCATTAATAGCATTAATAATTATCCATATGCGCCTATTATGGGTTGATTATAAAGGTATTAACCTGAAACAACAATAAAACGAGTGAAAACAGCGTTTGGATGGTCAAAATCGGAGATATAGCCCGCGAGTTGTATAATCTATGGGTGAGGCAAACTCCTTTCCCGCCAATTTCCCCCAAGGCCACTGAGACACAGTCGATCGATACTCTCTCTCTCTCTCTTGCACTCGATGGCCATCAGTGATGACAACACCCTGCTTGCAACTCGCTAATGTTAGCACGAAAATATACCTCAGAATAAGGGAATAATAGGGAAAATAGGTGATAACTGAGGAATAGGAGGAAAGTGGGGAAGGAGGGGAGGTAGAGGACTGAGATTTTGCATGGCCCAGGGGCCAAAAAAAAAAAAAAAAAAAAAAAAAAAAAAAAAAAAAAAAAAAAATTCAATGTAAAAAGTTGATTTTTAGTTTTACTTACTCCAGAGAGTCTTCCCGCAGTCCGCCGGCCGAACTCTAAAGAGTCTTCCCGCAGTTCCCGGGTTAAAGGTGTAATATGGAAGCTTAAAGGTGTAATATGGAAGTTTAAAATTGTAATATGGAAGTTAAAAGTGTAATATGGAAGCTTAAAAGTGTAATATGGCAGCTTAAAGGTGTAATATGGAAGTTTAACTGGAATATGGAAGTTTAAAAGTGTAATATGGCAGCTTAAAAGTGTAATATGGAAGCTTAAAGTTGTAATATGGCAGCTTAAAGGTGTAATATGGAAGTTTAAAAGTGTAATATGGAAGCTTAAAAGTGTAATATGGAAGTTTAAAAGTGTAATATGGAAGTTTAAAAGTGTAATATGGAAGTTTAACTGGAATATGGAAGTTTAAGTGTAATATGGCAGCTTAAAAGTGTAATATGGAAGTTTAACTGGAATATGGAAGCTTAAAGGTGTAATATGGCAGCTTAAAGGTGTAATATGGAAGCTTAAAAGTGTAATATGGAAGTTTAACTGGAATATGGAAGCTTAAAGGTGTAATATGGAAGTTTAACTGGAATATGGAAGCTTAAAGGTGTAATATGGAAGTTTAAAAGTGTAATATGGCAGCTTAAAGGTGTAATATGGAAGTTTAACTGGAATATGGAAGTTTAAAAGTGTAATATGGCAGCTTAAAAGTGTAATATGGAAGCTTAAAGGTGTAATATGGCAGCTTAAAGGTGTAATATGGCAGCTTAAAGGTGTAATATGGAAGTTTAAAAGTGTAATATGGAAGCTTAAAAGTGTAATATGGAAGTTTAACTGGAATATGGAAGCTTAAAGGTGTAATATGGCAGCTTAAAGGTGTAATATGATAGTTTAAAAGTGTAATATGGAAGCTTAAAAGTGTAATATGGAAGTTTAACTGGAATATGGAAGCTTAAAAGTGTAATATGGAAGCTTAAAAGTGTAATATGGAAGCTTAACAGTGTAATATGGCAGCTTAAAGGTGTAATATGGCAGCTTAAAGGTGTAATATGGAAGTTTAACTGGAATATGGCAGCTTAAAAGTGTAATATGGAAGTTTAACTGGAATATGGAAGCTTAAAGGTGTAATATGGCAGCTTAAAGGTGTAATATGGAAGTTTAAAAGTGTAATATGGAAGTTTAAAAGTGTAATATGGAAGTTTAAAAGTGTAATATGGAAGCTTAAGTGTAATATGGAAGTTTAACTGGAATATGGAAGCTTAAAGGTGTAATATGGCAGCTTAAAGGTGTAATATGGAAGTTTAAAAGTGTAATATGGAAGTTTAACTGGAATATGGAAGCTTAAAGGTGTAATATGGAAGCTTAAAGGTGTAATATGGAAGCTTAAAGGTGTAATATGGAAGTTTAAAAGTGTAATATGGAAGCTTAAAAGTGTAATATGGAAGTTTAAGTGGAATATGGAAGTTTAAGTGGAATATGGAAGTTTAAGTGGAATATGGAAGTTTAAAATTGGAATATGGAAGCTTAAAATTGGAATATGGAAGCTTAAAATTGGAATATGGAAGCTTAAAAGTGGAATATGGAAGTTTAAAGGTGGAATATGGAAGTTTAAAGGTGGAATATGGAAGCTTAAAAGTGTAATATGGAAGTTTAAAGGTGTAATATGGAAGTTTAAAGGTGTAATATGGAAGTTTAAAGGTGTAATATGGAAGCTTAAAAGTGTGTTACGGCTGGATCGGCAATACATATTCGGGATTCTTGATCGTAGGACAGAAATGGCTTATGTGACAACGACACGCTCGATTCCAGTCCCAAATACTATATGCTCCAGACAACAAAAGCACCAACGCCCTACAGAGTTATCGTCTATGGTAACGAGGTACCTTAACTCGGCGAAAGTGTACAACAGGGGTAGGCTATGAGGCTAAACTCCCTCAGACATTTATAGGTTACGTTATTACTAAAGAAATGCAATACTCAAGAAACTACGTTAATATTAAGCCTCTAATAATGTAGAATAGAAGCAGGCTAAAGGTATGACAGTGAAATGCTAAATGACAAATGTACACGCCTACTTGAAAGCGCGTGCACTAGAATAACTGTCCCCTACTAACATGCACTAGCATGTAGCATACAAGATGTTCATGATCCAGTAGATACCTAATAATACACATGGAAGGAACATAAATAGTAGTCACTTATTATAAGAATGAATCTATACTTGGAATAACTAAAAGGTTGCAGGCAACAGTACTGCGCCGGTAGCCTACTACCGCATAGGCTACTTCGCTTCTCTCACTCTGTCTCCCCTCTGAGTCCGTATGCGCCCTACGCAACAGAACTCCGGACACAGCAGCAAAACGACAGTGCAGTTAATTGATACATGAAAGTATTAATAGTGTTGTCTTGTGTGTGAGTAATGTGTATTGTAAAGTGTTACATACATAAACTTAAAGAGAGCTGCAATGCATAGTAAAATAAAGATATAACCCACTCATCATCCCCATGTGTTCTAGCTAGCAGGCCAAGTCACAGGAACAACGAGTTCCAGCACCGAAAGCGAGAACCCAGGAAAAGACTGCAGAGAACACAAGGACAGATAAATTACGTTACTCTACTATACCGGCACTACGAGCGAGCTGTAGTCTCTGGTACTACACTCGCTCCTGGCTCGGTAGGCAAATCAAGGCTAAGTCCTCGCCCCTCTACAGACAACTCCTGGGCATGGTCGGGCTCTTACACATGGCACTAGTCTAGTCACAAATTGGATGATGAGCTGGGCATATAACTCTTGAACATGTAGAACGTTCACCAACTATCCTCATCAAGAAGATCGCTGTTCACATTAACCCCTTAAATCTAATACATGTAAATATATGCTTGTCCTAAGAGTAATACGAGAGGTGAGTGCTGAAACTCCTTTAGGACCTCAAGGGAAGGTTATGCATTTAAATAGAGAGAAGAATGAAATGAGAGTAATGTCGTCAGAGAGAAAGAGTGCAACCGTGAGAAGTTGGGAGAGAGGGCAAGGGATGTTAGAATCTCAAAGGTTCTAGGCAACCTGATCAAGGAACACACAGCGAGCCTCCAGGCAATGTGCAGTACGACAACATGGGCAGCCCAGGCAGCATAGGCAGGCGGCAATGGACTACCAACCCTGTCGCGCCTAGCTATAAGCGCAAGGCTGCCAACCAGTCCATACGTCTGGCAACCACCCCCCCGGCAGCGTGGCGCATTGCTACCCTCTCGCTCTGAAGCCTAACTCACTCTCTCTCTCTGAACTCCCATTGTCTTATCTATCAACTTCTCTATTGATACTACATATTAAATGGAAGGTCTCGACATGGCTTAAAACAAAACCCACCACTGGTTAGCACATGACGAGACCTTTGCAGAGATACAAAGAACATAGTTATACGTTGTCACACTCAATATAGGCAGCCAGCACGGTACAGTGGTACGGGCGGTACAGTGGAGTACCAAGGAGTACAATCAGGTTGCGTTGCCACGCACTGGGTGCGTCACAGCCCCCCCAAGATTTTAGATAATCGACCTTAGAAGCATTATCAAAATCTGACAGGCAACCAACCGACCTGCTACCCTTAGCTGCCACTAATTGCAAAAGGTGCACAACAACTGAAGTGTGAATTATACATAAAACACAATATCGCATGCATCATGCTACAACAATAAAGACTTACAAAACTAAAAAAAAAAATTCTCGTTTATTTTATTGTTTTATAATCTTTTTGGACGGCGTTATGATAGCCTAATTTTACTCCTGCTCAACCCACACACCGTGCACGACTATCCTGGATCATCAACCCTTGATAGACAATCTGCGATCACGTTCTCACTCCCGGCAATATGCTGAATGTTGAGATTATACTCTTTGAGCATTAGGGACCACCTGGTCAACCGCATATTCCGATTGTGAAACTGATTTAGGAATTTCAAGGGATGATGGTCCGTATAAATCGTCACTACCGGGCCGTAGGCTGGAACATAAACTTCGAAATGTTTGAGCGACAAAACGATAGCAAGAAGCTCCTTCTCTATAGTCGAGTAATTCCTTTGTGCCGAATTAAACTTGCGAGAAAAGAAGCTCACTGGGTGTTCCAAGCCCTCGGAATCAGTCTGCAGTAACACTGCCCCGGCACCCACACCGCTGGCATCAGTCGCCAGCTGAAAACTCCTGGAGAAGTCTGGGGCTCTCAAAATCGGATGTGTACACAGCAGGTGCTTGACTAGGTCGAAAGCCCTCTGACACTCCGCAGTCCAACAGAACTTCACTGACTTCGACAGTAGATCAGTTAACGGTGCTAAGACAGTAGAGTATCCCCGGATGAAGCGCCTATAATAGCCTATCATACCTAGGAACCGCATGACCTGGCGCTTAGTGGTGGGCCTGGGAAACATATTGATAGCCTGTATCTTGCTCAGGGGGGGGCACACCCGGCCTAACCCGACCACGAAGCCAAGATACTGCACAGTAGCCTTTACAAACTCGCACTTCCTCAGGTTCACCACCAGCCCAGCATCGTGCAACTTCCCAAACAGGGTCTCTAAGTGCCTAAGGTGATTTTCAAAATCGTCATCATACACTATCACGTCATCAAGGTAGACCGTCAGTTAGGGATTTCGTCACAAATATCGTTCATCAGGTTCTGAAACGTGGCAGGTGCGTTCTTAAGCCCATAAGGCATTACGTTACATTGGTAGGTCTTGCCATCTACCACAAAACCACAAACTTGCTTAGCTCGGTCCGACAGGGGTACTTGCCAGTAGCCTTTTACAAGATCAATTTTAGTAAGGTACTTTGCATTCCCTATCTTGTCCACGCTGTCGTCAACTCGAGGCAAAGGGTAAGGGTTGGTAGTGGTCAAGCCATTTAGCCTACGAAAATCTATGCAGAACCGCACCTTGCCGTCAGGTTTTGGCTGCAACGTGACGGGTGATGTCCACTTCACATAACCTTCAGTGATCATCCCTCTCTCAACCATGTACTTTAACTCCTCCCGTAAAGCTGGCAACTTTACCGGGGGCACATGGTAGGGCACTGACTTGAAGGGCACATTATCAACGACGTCCACGTCGTGCGTTACCTGAGTAGTGAGACCTGGGTGTTCGGCGAAAACAGAGGGGTATGACCTGAACAGGCCTAGGACAGCAGCACCCTGGTGCTCAGGCAGGTGACTTACAGCTTGCCCAGCCTCTTGTTCAGTATTCCCCGCCCACTGTTCCGCGGAAATGACACAGTCCCAGCTATCCTCCTCAGCAGCATGACTGTCCCCACCTCCTTCTCCACCCTGGCCGCTGCAGGCCAGCACAGGGACAGTGAGAGGCTCTGAGGGGCGTCTCACATACTCTTTCATGAGGTTAACATGACATAACTGATGTTTTTTTCTACGGTCAGGTGTTGCAACGAGATAATCAAGGTCGGACAGTTTCTTAGCCACCACATACGGCCCAATAAACTTGGCAGAAAGGGGGTGTCCAGGCAAAGGTAAAAGCAACATTACCTCCTGACCCACCGAAAACTCCCGAAGCTTCACCTTGGCGTCATACTGGTGCTTCATGACCGCCTGTGCATTAACCAAGTTATTACCTGCCGCTGCCATGCAACCTATAAGTCTCTCCCGGCTCTCAAGGATATATTTAAGTACAGACCCCGGCTTCTCTTCGCCCTCCCAGATCTCTTTCACCATACTTAAAGGTCCTCTCACATTATGGCCAAAGACTAGTTGATTTGGACTGAACCCCAGGCTCTCTCCTGGGACTTCACGTGCAGCGAACAGAACATACGGCAGACCCAAATCCCAATCAGTGTCATGTTCTGCACAGTAACAGCGTAGCATACTCTTCAGGGTCGAGTGCCACCGCTCCAAGACTCCCTGACTCTCGGGATGGTAGGCTGACGACACTACAGAACATATACCGTGCAACTGAAGGGTTTGCTTGAACAATTTGGATGTAAAATTGCTCCCCTGGTCTGACTGCACCTCACGTGGAAATCCATAACGGGAACAGAACAATAATAAGTTTTTAACAACTGTCTTTGCCGAGCCGTTTCTCATGGGGTATGCGTCCGGGTATCTCGTAGCCACATCCATGATTGTCAACAGGAATTTATTGCCACTACTAGTAGGCGGGAAAGGGCCAACCAAATCTACTACAACTTTGCTGAACGGAGGCCCGGTGACAGGTATGGGAAACAAAGGTGCCTTCGGGATGGTCTGGTTAGGCTTCCCCGTTGTCTGGCAGGTCGCACACCCAGCCACCCATGCACAGACATCAGCCTTGACCCCAGGCCACCAGAAAAACCTGCCCAATGCCGCCAATGTTTTTGTTACCCCCAAATGACCCGCCACCGGCACATCATGCGCCAGACACAATAAGGACTCTCTATACTTATTTGGAACAACCACCTGGTCTACTACCCTCGCACCGCCCTCCCACTTCGATTTGGGGTCTAGAAATCTGCGGTACAATATCCTGTTGAGCCTAAAGAAATCTCCCGGCTTCGCATCCCCATCTTCCTCCAACTCTATGGCACCATTGCTATAACGAGCTAGGCTAGCGTCTTGCAGCTGCTGCTCACTAATGTCCCTGGGCGTCAATGCATCAAGATGGTTTTGTAATAAGACATTACCCCGGCTAGTAGGCTCTACTGCCTTAGTGGCTCTCGCTACAGCTCTTGCCTCACGCGAAGTCTTACCCAACTCTGCCTTGTTACACACCATATCTGGGCCAGAGTCAACTCCCGTGTTTATTATAGGTCCAAGTACCGAATCACCGAGAAGTGCAGCAGAATCAATGTCCCTTTTCCTGCCCTTAGCAACCTTCTCCTGATCCTTCCTCCACTGTCCCCGAGGTTGAGTGCTAGGCTGTGCAGGAGCCGCAGAGCGAGATCGGGTTACCACACAGGCCATCTCATCCTGTTGGCACCTCCCAACCCATTCCCGATTCTCACCATCCACGTCGGCCGCCCTCTCGGCAACGACTAAGGGTGGAGTCCCGGAAGTGGGCACCGCAAAGTCGTTGCCGAGAAGGTAGACGCCCTCAACTGGCAAACACTCAACGATCCCTACATCCAGCTCCCTGCACACCTCTCCCACTCTCAACTCCAACCTCACAAGTGGGTATGACCTCGTAGCATTTATACCCTGCACCACAACAACTCTGGCCGCATTTATCGGTTTCCCTGTGAAGTTCCTCAACAAAGTTTGCGAAGCCCCCGTATCCCTCAGCAAGTCAACCCTCCGTAGTTCACTCCCCCAGCTCACAAACCCGTGTCCCCGATGGTTACAGAAAGTGTCCCGGACAGGTGTCGAGCCTTCCGTACGCTTCTTTACCGCGTGTGCCTCAGCTGCTGACAACCTACCCCGGGCAGTTGCTGCAGCCTTCAGAGACACACCGATACTGTGAACCAATGACACCGGCTTAGCGGGAGTGTTACTAGGGCACTCACGTGAATAATGGCCTAGCTTCTGACATTTGTAACATTTCACATCCCCAATGGGCTTCTTCCCTTGTGCGGGCGAAGAAGGGGCCTGACCTTTAGTAAACGGGAGAGGCTTGTGTTTGTAGGTGTTATTAGGTGCAATGCTTTTAGTGTGGTTATGTGTGTCATAGGATTTGTTATTATCGAAAACTCTGGTGGGTGGGGTATAGCGCCCCTTCTGCCCTGACTCAGCCCTCTGAGCGGCACCGCAACCACGAATCAATGATAATCTGAGGTCTGCCATCTTGGCAGCCTCCTCTACTGTCTTGGGACATTTTTCCTTAATGTTCAGCGTTAGATCGGTTCCAGTACATTTGTAAAACTGTTCCAGATAGAAAAGTTGCTTAATTTCCTCAGCCGACTCTGCGTGCTCGGACCGAAACCAGTTATTACATGCATCTGTTAAGTCCCGTGCGTGCTCCATAAAACTGACGTCGCTCTTCTTATTCACGCCACGGAACTTCAATCTATAAGTTTCGGGTTGCAGTTCGTAGGCCCGGAGCACAGCCTCCTTCACCAGTCCATACACGACACGCTCGTCCAGTGACAGTGCATCGTAGGCTTTCAACCCCTTACCCACTAGACGTGATGAAACTAATGCTGCCCATTTAACCTCCGGCCAGTCATACTCACGACACTTCTTTTCGAAACTAGCAAAAAACTCAGTCACTGCTGTCTCATCAAATGCGGGTACTAACTTAATTAAATGCGAAAGTGAGTCTGTAACCCGGTGCCCACCACCGAGATGACGCCCCGTGGTCTCTACTCTAGACTTCTCGACATCCATTTCAGCCTGGTACCTGGTTGCATCCTGATTGGCTTGGATTCTAGCAACCTCTATGCGTTCTATACTAGACTGTTGACTCTCTTGCAACTTAAGCTTAGCTAGTTCTAGCTGAAATAACATCTCAGGAGACAGGCCTGGGGGGGGGAGAGCACAAAATGGGGGATCGACACCGAGACGTGTTTACGGGTAAGCCAGCTTGCCATTGAGAACCCTCCTGCTGCATCGTGCTAAGAATCGCTGGCTGAGGGCCCAGCTCAGGGGTAGAGTGGAATGGAGGCTTGGAGGGAACCCCCCAAGACCCCACTCCACCCACCGCCCCATCGCCATCACCCAACAAACATGCCACCAAATTCTTCTTGGGCCAACTGTCAGGACAGTCCCGCCCCAAAACCGTGGCTAAACAGCGAAGACCGTAACAATCAATAGCCTGCAGGCGCTGTTCGGTCAAAGGTGTCTGCAAAAATGCCCGGGCATCCCTCTCTCCACTTATAACACTCCCCTCCCTAAATATCTGTTGTACTTGCTGGTCACTAGGCTGTACCGTGTTATCCTCCCCCGTAAATGATGAGTCATTAGACATAGTGCTGGTTATACAATTGCTGTTCATAAAAAAAAAGAAGTGCTTATTACTAATTGCAGTCTCGACTCACAAAATGTTAAAGATGCTTGAATGACTACTCTAGACACCCCCAACGAAACAATCTGCAAGTCCACCAATACAATAATGACAATAAAAATTCCTCCAATATGCAAGAAAATTCTAGCCAGCTCTACTAGGTAGCATAGAATAGTTCTCCAAAAAACATGTGATAGGATACTACTGAATCTTGTGCAAGGTCGCCATTTTGTTACGGCTGGATCGGCAATACATATTCGGGATTCTTGATCGTAGGACAGAAATGGCTTATGTGACAACGACACGCTCGATTCCAGTCCCAAATACTATATGCTCCAGACAACAAAAGCACCAACGCCCTACAGAGTTATCGTCTATGGTAACGAGGTACCTTAACTCGGCGAAAGTGTACAACAGGGGTAGGCTATGAGGCTAAACTCCCTCAGACATTTATAGGTTACGTTATTACTAAAGAAATGCAATACTCAAGAAACTACGTTAATATTAAGCCTCTAATAATGTAGAATAGAAGCAGGCTAAAGGTATGACAGTGAAATGCTAAATGACAAATGTACACGCCTACTTGAAAGCGCGTGCACTAGAATAACTGTCCCCTACTAACATGCACTAGCATGTAGCATACAAGATGTTCATGATCCAGTAGATACCTAATAATACACATGGAAGGAACATAAATAGTAGTCACTTATTATAAGAATGAATCTATACTTGGAATAACTAAAAGGTTGCAGGCAACAGTACTGCGCCGGTAGCCTACTACCGCATAGGCTACTTCGCTTCTCTCACTCTGTCTCCCCTCTGAGTCCGTATGCGCCCTACGCAACAGAACTCCGGACACAGCAGCAAAACGACAGTGCAGTTAATTGATACATGAAAGTATTAATAGTGTTGTCTTGTGTGTGAGTAATGTGTATTGTAAAGTGTTACATACATAAACTTAAAGAGAGCTGCAATGCATAGTAAAATAAAGATATAACCCACTCATCATCCCCATGTGTTCTAGCTAGCAGGCCAAGTCACAGGAACAACGAGTCCCAGCACCGAAAGCGAGAACCCAGGAAAAGACTGCAGAGAACACAAGGACAGATAAATTACGTTACTCTACTATACCGGCACTACGAGCGAGCTGTCGTCTCTGGTACTACACTCGCTCCTGGCTCGGTAGGCAAATCAAGGCTAAGTCCTCGCCCCTCTACAGACAACTCCTGGGCATGGTCGGGCTCTTACACATGGCACTAGTCTAGTCACAAATTGGATGATGAGCTGGGCATATAACTCGTGAACATGTAGAACGTTCACCAACTATCCTCATCAAGAAGATCGCTGTTCACATTAACCCCTTAAATCTAATACATGTAAATATATGCTTGTCCTAAGAGTAATACGAGAGGTGAGTGCTGAAACTCCTTTAGGACCTCAAGGGAAGGTTATGCATTTAAATAGAGAAGAATGAAATGAGAGTAATGTCGTCAGAGAGAAAGAGTGCAACCGTGAGAAGTTGGGAGAGAGGGCAAGGGATGTTAGAATCTCAAAGGTTCTAGGCAACCTGATCAAGGAACACACAGCGAGCCTCCAGGCAATGTGCAGTACGACAACATGGGCAGCCCAGGCAGCATAGGCAGGCGGCAATGGACTACCAACCCTGTCGCGCCTAGCTATAAGCGCAAGGCTGCCAACCAGTCCATACGTCTGGCAACCACCCCCCCGGCAGCGTGGCGCATTGCTACCCTCTCGCTCTGAAGCCTAACTCACTCTCTCTCTCTGAACTCCCATTGTCTTATCTATCAACTTCTCTATTGATACTACATATTAAATGGAAGGTCTCGACATGGCTTAAAACAAAACCCACCACTGGTTAGCACATGACGAGACCTTTGCAGAGATACAAAGAACATAGTTATACGTTGTCACACTCAATATAGGCAGCCAGCACGGTACAGTGGTACGGGCGGTACAGTGGAGTACCAAGGAGTACAATCAGGTTGCGTTGCCACGCACTGGGTGCGTCACAAGTGTAATATGGAAGTTTAACGGGAATATGGAAGTTTAAAAGTGTAATATGGAAGTTTAACTGGAATATGGAAGCTTAAAAGCGTAATATGGAAGTTTAACTGGAATATGGAAGTTTAAAAGTGTAATATGGAAGTTTAACTGGAATATGGAAGCTTAAAAGTGTAATATGGAAGCTTAAAGGTGTAATATGGAAGCTTAAAGGTGTAATATGGAAGCTTAAAAGTGTAATATGGAAGCTTAAAAGTGTAATATGGAAGCTTAAAGGTGTAATATGCAAGCTTAAAGGTGTAATATGGAAGTTTAAAAGTGTAATATGGCAGCTTAAAGGTGTAATATGGAAGTTTAAAAGTGTAATATGGAAGCTTAAAAGTGTAATATGGAAGTTTGACTGGAATATGGAAATTTAAGAGTGTAATAAGGAAGTTTAACTGGAATATGGAAGTTTAAAAGTGTAATATGGAAGTTTAACTGTAATATGGAAGTTTAAAAGTGTAATATGGAAGTTTATCTGGAATATGGAAGCTTAAAATTGTAATATGGAAGTTTAAAAGTGTAATATGGAAGTTTAACTGGAATATGGAAGCTTAAAAGTGTAATATGGAAGTTTAAAAGTGTAATAGGGAAGTTTAACTGGAATATGGAAGTTTAACTGGAATATGGAAGCTTAAAAGTGTAATATGGAAGTTTAACTGGAATATGGAAACTTAAAAGTGTAATATGGAAGTTTAACTGGAATATGGAAGCTTAAAAGTGTAATATGGAAGTTTAACTGGAATATGGAAACTTAAAAGTGTAATATGGAAGCTTAACTGGAATATGGAAGCTTAAAAGTGCAATATGGAAGCTTAAAAGTGTAGTATGGAATTTAACTGGAATATGGAAGTTCAAAAGTGTAATATGGAAGTTTAACGGGAATATGGAAGTTTAAAAGTGTAATATGGAAGTTTAAAAGTGTAATATGGAAGTTTAAAAGTGTAATATGGAAGCTTAAAAGTGTAATATGGAAGTTTAACATATGGAAGCTTAAAAGTGTAATATGGAAGTTTAACTGGAATATGGAAGCTTAAAAGTGTAATATGGATGTTTAACTGGAATATGGAAGTTTAAAAGTGTATTATTGAAGTTTAAAAGTGTAATATGGAAGTTTAACTGGCATATGGAAGCTTAAAAGTGTAATATGGAAGTTTAACTGGAATATGGAAGCTTAAAAGTGTAATATGGAAGTTTAACTGGAATACGGAAGCTTAAAAGTGTAATATGGAAGTTTAACTGGAATATGGAAGCTTAAAAGTGTAATATGGAAGTTTAACTGGAATATGGAAGTTTAAAAGTGTAATATGGAAGTTTAACTGGAATATGGAAGTTTAAAAGTGTAATATTGAAGTTTAAAAGTGTAATATTGAAGTTTAACTGGAATATGGAAGCATAAAAGTGTAATATGGAAGTTTAAAAGTGTAATATGGAAGTTTAAAAGTGTAATATGGAAGCTTAAAAGTGGAATATGGAAGCTTAAAAGTGGAATATGGAAGTCTAACTGGAATATGGAAGTCTAACTGGAATATGGAAGTCTAACTGGAATATGGAAGTTTAAAAGTGTAATATTGAAGTTTAAAAGTGTAATATTGAAGTTTAACCGGAATATGGAAGCTTAAAACTGGAATATTGAAGTTTAACTGGGATATTGAAGTTTAAAAGTGTAATATGGAAGATTAAAAGTGTAATATTGAAGTTTAACTGGAATATGGAAGTTTAAAAGTGTAATATTGAAGTTTAAAAGTGGAATATGGAAGTTTAAAAGTGTAATATTGAAGTTTAAAAGTGGAATATGGAAGTATAACTGGAATATGGAAGTTTAAAAGTGTAATATTGAAGTTTAAAAGTGGAATATGGAAGTTTAAAAGTGGAATATGGAAGTTTAAAAGTGGAATATGGAAGTTTAAAAGTGGAATATGGAAGTTTAACTGGAATATGGAAGTTTAACTGGAATATTGAAGTTTAACTGGAATATTGAAGTTTAAAAGTGGAATATTGAAGTTTAAAAGTGGAATATTGAAGTTTAAAAGTGGAATATGGAAGTTTAACTGAAATATGGAAGTTTAAAAGTGTAATATTGAAGTTTAACTGGATTTTTTTTTTTTTTTCTATGTGATTGAGGGAGGCAAAAGGCATAACTGCCTATAGCGAGTGCCTCCCCCATAGTTGAAAGAGTGACAGGGCCAAAATCAAGGGACGTTCGAGCCAAAATGCCTGGACACACTGAGTTTGAAGCAATTTAAGTCATAGGAAGAGGGAAAGACTGATTCTGGGAGAGAGTTCCAGAGCTCAGATGTTGAGTAGAAATAAGTTTGAGAGTAACGTTTCACTCTTGGGTTGGAGAGTTGCACAGAGTAGGGGTGGGATTGAGTTGCAAGACGGGTACCACGTGCCCTACGTAAAGGAGGTGGTATGCACTGGGATAGCTCTGAGGAACACTGATTATTATAGTAGCGATAGAATAGCGAGAGAGATGCAACATTGCGGCGGAGAGAGAGAGATTGCAGAGAGTTGGTGAGTGGACGGGAGTTAATGATACGAAAGGCCTTCCTTTCAACTTTGTCTAGGAGAGCGGTGTGAGAGGAACCTCCCCACACATGTGAACAATACTCAATACAAGGGTGCACTGTGCCCCTGTACAGAGCAAGAAGCTGTGCAGGGGAAAAGAACCCCCTAAGGCGGTTGAGCACACCCAGCTTCTGGGAGGCTGCCTTAGCAAGACTGGTAATATGGTCCTTCCAAATGAGAGCAGAAGAAAAAGAGACACCAAGAATATTGAGAGAAGATGAAGGGTTGATTTTTGTATTGTTGAAGAATAAGGGATAGTCCGCTGGGAGATCCTGACGGGTAGATAGATGGAGAAATTGGGTTTTGGAAGCATTAAAGTTAACAAGGTTTTCTCTGCCCCAATTGGAAATAGTATTTAGATCAGAATTTAAGAGTTCTATGGCTTCATTACGTTTGTCGTTGAGGGATTGCTGGCTGGGGCGTTCTGAAAAACTAATGGAGTAGTGTAAGGTTGAGTCGTCTGCGTATGAATGGATGGGAATTAACCTCTGAAGTGCGCACGGGGGTAAATGAAAACCTCCCCCTGTGCTGACGTATTTGAGGTTTTTCGTCACTAAAATATTCATTGTACCATTAATAGCATTAATAATTATCCATATGCGCCTATTATGGGTTGATTATAAAGGTATTAACCTGAAACAACAATAAAACGAGTGAAAACAGCGTTTGGATGGTCAAAATCGGAGATATAGCCCGCGAGTTGTATAATCTATGGGTGAGGCAAACTCCTTTCCCGCCAATTTCCCCCAAGGCCACTGAGACACAGTCGATCGATACTCTCTCTCTCTCTCTTGCACTCGATGGCCATCAGTGATGACAACACCCTGCTTGCAACTCGCTAATGTTAGCACGAAAATATACCTCAGAATAAGGGAATAATAGGGAAAATAGGTGATAACAGAGGAATAGGAGGAAAGTGGGGAAGGAGGGGAGGTAGAGGACTGAGATTTTGCATGGCCCAGGGGCAAAAAAAAAAAAAAAAAAAAAAAAAAAAAAAAAAATAAAAAATATTTTTTTTTTCGATGTAAAAAGTTGATTTTTAGTTTTACTTACTCCAGAGAGTCTTCCCGCAGTCCGCCGGCCGAACTCTAAAGAGTCTTCCCGCAGTTCCCGGGTTAAGGTACAGTTAAGGAGATAATTTATAAAAATTAGAAAGAGAATAGGAGATAGGACAGAGCCCTGAGGAACACCGGAGTTTATAGGGTGAGGAAGTGAACAATGGCCATCCACAACCGCAGCTATGGAACGGCCGGAAAGGAAATTAGAGACAAAGGCACAGATGGAGGGATAGAAACCGAAGGAGGGTAGTTTAGAAATTAAAGATTTATGCCAGACTCTATCGAAGGCTTTCGATATGTCTAGTGCAATAGAAAAAGTCTCACCGAAGTCCCGAAAGGAGGATGACCAAGAGTTAGTAAGATATGAAAGAAGATCACCAGTAGAGCGACCCTTAAGGAAGCCATACTGGCGACCTGAGAGCAGATTATGAGAAGAGAAATGCTTAAGAAATTTGGAAGCAAGAATAGTTTCAAAAACTTTAGAAAGACAAGAGATAAGAGCAATTGGACGATAGTTGGAGGGTTGAGAGCGGTCACCCTTCTTTGGGACAGGTTGAATGTGAGCAAACTTCCAGCATGAAGGGAAGACGTTAGAGGATAGACAGAGACGAAAGAGTTTGCCTAGGCAGGGAGTCAGCACGGAAGCACAGTTTTTGAGAACAACAGGAGGAACACCGTCCGGACCGTACGCCTTATTATTAAGCCCAGAGAGGGTAGAAAGTACATCTTTACAAGAGATTAGGATATTAGGCATAAGTAAGAGAGAGGAGGGCGGAGAGGGAGGAATAGCACCGGAATCATCCAAGGTGGAGTTTTTAGCAAAAGTTTGAGCGAAGAGTTTAGCTTTGTCAGAGGAAGAAGTGATGGTTGTGCCATCAGAGTAGGAAAGGGGAGGGAAAGACGAGGAAGAGAAATTGTTGGAGAGGTTTTTGGCTAGATGCCAGAAAGCTTGGGAAGAGCTAGAGTTGGATAGTTCAGTGCATTTATTATTGATGAAAGAGTGTTTGGCAAGTCGAAGAACAGATTTGGCTTGATTCCGGGCAGAAACATATGAAGAATGAGAGTCTTGAGTTTTAAGGCGTCGGTACCGTTTGAATGCTTCCTCCTTGAAGTTTAACTGGAATATGTTAGTTTAAAAGTGGAATATGGAAGTTTAAAAGTGTAATATTGAAGTTTAACTGGAATATGGAAGTTTAAAAGTGTAATATGGAAGTTTAAAAGTGTAATATGGAAGTTTAAAAGTGTAATATGGAAGTTTAAAAGTGTAATATGCAAGTTTAAAAGTGTAATATGCAAGTTTAAAAGTGGAATATGCAAGTTTAACTGGAATATGGAACTTTAAAAGTGTAATATGGAAGTTTAACTGGAATAGGATACTTTAAAAGTGGAATATGGAAGTTTAAAAGTGTAATATGGAAGTTTAAAAGTGGAATATGGAAGTTTAAAAGTGGAATATTAAAGTTTAAAAGTGGAATATTAAAGTTTAAAAGTGGAATATTAAAGTTTAAAAGTGGAATATGGAAGTTTAACTGGAATATGGAAGTTTAACTGGAATATGGAAGTTTAAAAGTGGAATATGGAAGTTTAAAAATGGAATATGGAAGTTTAAAAATGGAATATGGAAGTTTAAAAATGGAATATGGAAGTTTAACTGGAATATGGAAGTTTAACTGGAATATGGAAGTTTAACTGGAATATGGAAGTTTAACTGGAATATGGAAGTTTAACTGGAATATGGAAGTTTAAAAGTGTAATATGGAAGTTTAAAAGTGTAATATTGAAGTTTAAGTGGAATATTAAAGTTTAAGTGGAATATGGAAGTTTAAAAGTGTAATATTGAAGTTTAGGTGTAATATTGAAGTTTAAGTGAAGTTTAAAATTGGAATACGTTAGTTTAAAAGTGTAATATTAAAGTTTAAGTGGAATACGGAAGTTTAAAAGTGGAATATGGAAGTTTAAGTGTAATATTGAAGTTTAAAAGTGGAATATTGAAGTTTAAAAGTGGAATATTGAAGTTTAAAAGTGGAATATTGAAGTTTAAAAGTGGAATATGGAAGTTTAAAAGTGGAATATGGAAGTTTAAAAGTGGAATATTGAAGTTTAAAAGTGGAATATTAAAGTTTAAAAGTGTAATTGAAGTTTAAAAGTGTAATATTGAAGTTTAAAAGTGTAATATTGAAGTTTAAAGTGTAATATTGAAGTTTAAAGTGTAATATTGAAGTTAAAGTGGAATATGGAAGTTTAAAAGTGTAATATTGAAGTTAAAAAGTGTAATATGGAAGTTTAAGTGTAATATGGAAGTTTAAGTGTAATATTGAAGTTTAAGTGTAATATGGAAGTTTAAAAGTGTAATATTGAAGTTTAAATGTAATATTGAAGTTTAAAGTGTAATATTGAAGTTTAAAAGTGTAACATTGAAGTTTAAAAGTGTAATATTGAAGTTTAAAAGTGTAACATTGAAGTTTAAGTGTAATATTGAAGTTTAAAGTGGAATATGGAAGTTTAAAGTGTAATATTGAAATTTAAGTGTAATATTAAAGTTTTAACTGGAATAAGTTTAAAAGTGTAATATTGAAGTTTAAGTGTAATATTAAAGTTTAAGTAATATTGAAGTTTAAAAGTGTAATATTGAAGTTTAAAAGTGTAATATTCAAGTTTAAAAGTGTAATATTGAAGTTTAAAGTGTAATATTAAAGTTTAAGTGGAATATGGAAGTTTAAAAGTGTAATATTGAATTTAAGTGGAATATTGAATTTAAGTGGAATATTGAGTTTAAGTGTAATATTGAAGTTTAAGTGGAATACGGAAGTTTAAAAGTGGAATATGGAAGTTTAAGTGTAATATTGAAGTTTAAAAGTGGAATATTGAAGTTTAAAAGTGGAATATTGAAGTTTAAAAGTGGAATATGGAAGTTTAAAAGTGGAATATGGAAGTTTAAAAGTGGAATATTGAAGTTTAAAGTGGAATATTAAAGTTTAAAAGTGTAATTGAAGTTTAAAAGTGTAATATTGAAGTTTAAAAGTGTAATATTGAAGTTTAAAGTGTATTATTGAAGTTTAAAGTGTAATATTGAAGTTAAAGTGGAATATGGAAGTTTAAAAGTGTAATATTGAAGTTAAAAAGTGTAATATGGAAGTTTAAGTGTAATATGGAAGTTTAAGTGTAATATTGAAGTTTAAGTGTAATATGGAAGTTTAAAAGTGTAATATTGAAGTTTAAATGTAATATTGAAGTTTAAAGTGTAATATTGAAGTTTAAAAGTGTAACATTGAAGTTTAAAAGTGTAATATTGAAGTTTAAAAGTGTAACATTGAAGTTTAAGTGTAATATTGAAGTTTAAAGTGGAATATGGAAGTTTAAAGTGTAATATTGAAATTTAAGTGTAATATTAAAGTTTAACTGGAATAAGTTTAAAAGTGTAATATTGAAGTTTAAGTGTAATATTAAAGTTTAAGTAATATTGAAGTTTAAAAGTGTAATATTGAAGTTTAAAAGTGTAATATTCAAGTTTAAAAGTGTAATATTGAAGTTTAAAAGTGTAATATTAAAGTTTAAGTGGAATATGGAAGTTTAAAAGTGTAATATTGAATTTAAGTGGAATATTGAATTTAAGTGGAATATTGAGTTTAAGTGTAATATTGAAGTTTAAGTGTAATATTGAAGTTTAAAAGTGTATTAGTGTTTAAGTTTCATGTTTAAAAAAATGCAAGTCTAAAAATGTATACTGTATTTGTTTAAAGTGTATAAATATCAGTATAATTTGAAATATTGAAGTTTAAAAGTGTAATATTGAAGTTTAAAAGTATAATATTGAGTTTAATTTTCAGGCTTAAAACATTGAAGTCTAAAAATGTATACTGTATTTGCTTAAAGTGTAAAAGTAAAAAAAAAATAAGTTTGAACATTTATATAGTACAACTTTGTTTTAAGTCAATACAAATATTTTAAAGTTTCAAAATGTATAAAGTACTACTGTATTTAAGTTTAAGTCATGATTCAAAAACAATTTCACTTAACTATTTAATATGGATTTCTTACAAATTATAACAAACTTACAAATTAAAGTATACATTTTTCAAACTTAAATACTTTCACGTACTTAGGCTACTCCATAATAGTCTTTCCCATGAGCTTTACAATGGATTCTTACACTATCAGCATCTCTTCAATCACTACTACATTGTGAGGTATATTGATGTAACTAGGACAAAGGGAAACAAAACATTAATTCAAGTTAACATTGACAACTAAACTAATTTACAGCGAGGAGGGCAAGCGTCTAACAGGATTACGGAACCTATTTACTCAAATTACCCTTGGGGATTTCAGAGCAATACAGCAATAATGAAGTGGGCTCCATGATGGGTCAGGTCACCAGGACTTTTAAATGGAATTGAAGTAGTCCACCCAACACTTAATTCCAACTTGGCAAAAATTAAACAAATTTTAATTTAATTTTAGTAAGTGTTGTTTCCACATAGCGATTTTGATAATTTAATTTGACTTTATATTGTCCTTTTCCCAATTTTGGTTTGTTTAGTTTGCAACTTTTAAATTTTAATTGATAACACTAGGCCGCATAGGCCAAAATACCCAGAAACTATCGAGTCAACTCTAAGTACAGAGGCCAATGTAGGTAATACTAAAAAATAATTAAGAGACCATAGTCTTTAAACATTTTTCCAGATTTTTTTTTGGCCTTTTATAAAGCTCCATTTTTATTTTATTTTTTTATATTGGGAAAAAATGACAATCAAAGCAATTTATTTTAATTCACCGACAAACTGCCGCTAGTCGGTGATGGACTGGAAGGTATCACCTCTTTAGTCACTAACTTACAGTCTAAACAGGCTCTAATAACAAAATACTGTAGTAGGAAGGAGACGGGTTTACAAAAAATAATTATTTTCAACGAACTTTAAAGAAGCAGGAACAAAAATGCAGGTCAAGCAAGTGCAATACCTTAAATAATTTGAAAAGTGCTAAAATTTTAAGGACCATTACGCTACGGATTATACAACCATATTTCCATATTAATAGTGTTCAGCTTATTTATTTTATTTCAGACTTTATAGATTTGGATTATACAACCACATTTCCATATTAATAGTGTTCACCTTATTTATTTTATTTCAGACTTTATAGATTTTATTAGACTATTAAACTGTAAAGATTATATCTTGCCCTCCAAACATCAGTCTCTAGTATTTGTAAAGCTCAATGAGATAAACTAAAATAACCTCCGAAATCTGTTTTATTGCTTAATCTATTCATATAGTACATTAAATTTCACATCTCTTATGAATTTACAGAAATCTCCAAACACTTTAATTTAATCATTATAATTCAATGCCATCCTTAGTTGAATTTAGTTTAATTGTACATTAAGAATATCTTTGGTATGATTTAAATTATATTCAATAACCACAAATTTCTTTTACTTTATTTTGTGAATTATTTATACATTAATAACAAATCTGCTCTGATGGAGTCTAATCTATATTTTATTAATTTCACCACAACACCAAACACCCCCAATGAAATTAAGTAAAGTATATATGATCCGCCGGGATTCGAACCCGGGTTATCACACACAGATTTTTTCCACCTTAACCATTGCAAGAGCGGAATTAATTGTATAGCAATTAGAAAATAAATTGGAATAGTCGAAAATATTTTAAGTTTCTTATTGGGAGAACTCTGCAAAAACGGTACACGGTAAACATTAACTTGGCAGAAAATACACATTTGCATTAACACAATCATTCTGGCGCTTAGATAATTTTATACAGATTTAAAAACATTAATATTAAATATATATATATAGATATATATAAAATCAATTCAATGTGAACTAGAATTTTAAATAACCTTTCAAATTCCCACGCTATTAGAATCACTGATAATCTAACTGTATGGGTAGTGACCTAAAAGAATAAGTGAAGGGTTGAGACACACCGAGGACGAGAATGAACAATTGAGTCTATGTATAACACTAAACTTGTAGTTGGGTGGGAACAGAGGTGCTGGCTACATTTTTATGATCAACCTAAAACTTAGCTTAAATAATTATAATTAGAACTTGCAAAATAAACAAACCAAAACTGGGACAAAAAGATAAACGCAAAAGAACTAATCAAAATCGCTATGTGGAAAGAACGCTTGATAAAATATAATTATGAAATAATTATACAGAATTATTTAAATCAACTAAATTTAAGACACTAGCAGGGAGTCAATTACTTCATGTGGACCCCCACAGGGATTAAAGAGTCGGGAAAATGAGAATTTAGAGGAAAATGTAGAAGCCAGACCAAGGATGGTATTCTGAATTTCAGATATGATTAGATTTATATCTAAAATACAAAAATGGACATTAATCGTGAAATAAACCTATAACAGTTTGTAGTTTCATTGTTTAGATGCTTATGTTCTGGGCTTGGTGTCCCGACTTCGAATACCAGGAGGACCAGATTTTTTATTTTTTATTTTTTTCTATGTGAATGAGAGAGACAAAAGGCATAAGTGACTGCAGCGAGTGCCTCTCCCAGATTTCAAAGAGTGACGGGGCCAAAATCAAGGGACGTTCGAGCCAAAATGCCTGGACACACTGAGTTTGAAGCTATTTAAGTCGTAGGAAGAGGGAAAGACTGATTCTGGGAGAGAGTTCCAGAGCTCAGCAGTTGAGTAGAAGAAAGACAGTAAAGTTTCACTCTCGGGTTGGAGAGTTGCACAGAGTAGGGGTGGGATAGAGTTGAAAGACTGGTAGTTGGTATAATTTCAGGTTAACCCCTTCTGTACCGGTGAAGTATTTTGTGTATATATCTGCTGCATCTAACGATTTGATGAAGCTTCGGAAGGATTTTTTTTGGTTCAGTCTGTAGCGAGTGCATGTATAAAAACAAACTCCAAAATATAAACCCTATCCCCTTAACCCTCTCTGACATATGACGCGATTTTGAGCCTATTAGGGATACTTTAAAGCCTTTGTTACCATCAGGGGTATTTATAAAACTTTACTTTAGTTACTTCAACCTCTGCAGTTGTCTTTGAGTTAGCTGTGTTGAGCCTATTAGGGATACTTTAAAGCCTTTGTTACCATCAGGGGTATTTATAAACCTTTAGTTTAGTTACTTTAACCTCTGCAGTTGTCTTTGAGTTAGCTGTGTTGAGCCTATTGGGGATACTTTAAAGCCTTTGTTACCATCAGGGGTATTTATAAACCTTTAGTTTAGTTACTTTAACCTCTGCAGTTGTCTTTGAGTTAGCTGTGGGCAGAAAACTTATTTTGGAGAGGTAATTATAAGAGTGAGAGAACTCTTTCTTATTGTTAATCTGGCAACCTCTGCGTTATACGAGTCTGAAAGGGTTAAATAGGCTGGACAGAGGCAGCAATAGGGGGTATGTACTTTTCTTTCAAGAGGGGGCAGGGAAGTACGGGTATTTAATGCGGAGCGGCTGAATGGATCAATAAAAATATTTTGAGGTGGTATGGTATGTGCCGAGAAATTTTAAAAGGAGAATGCAGAGATATAAATTTATGTCGAGCAAGTTCTATTATAATGTAAAACTTGCAAAATAAACTAACCAAAGCGTATACGAACACAGTAAAAAGACAAAACAACTAATCAAAATCGCTATGTGCAAAAATGCAGAAGTACTAAACTGCTGAACATGGAGTGATCCAGTGGATAAATGCCAAAACCTTTGAGAGAGGAACCGAGTGAGCAACAGGAAACTGACTTGAAAAGAGCTATGGTATGAGATGGATGTGTGGGGCCAGGCTACAGGATAGAATAACAAATGTTGAGCTGAAGAGACGTTTAGGTATAAAGAGTATTAGCGAGGTGATGCGTACAAGTAGACTGGGATGGTATAGTCATGTGGAGAGAATGGATGAACAAAATTGGGTGAAAAAATCCATACATTATGTAACTCCCGCCCTGTATCGCCGATTTTGACCATCCAAACGCTGTTTTCACTTGTTTTATTGTTGGAACAGGTTAATACCTTTATAATCAACCTATAATAGGCGCATATGGATAAGTATTAATGCTATTTATGGTAAAATGAATATTTTAGTGATGGAAACGGCTCAAATACATGCGCACAGGCAGAGGTGTCTAACTACCCCCATGCGCACTTCAGAGGTTAAGTATCGTTTCCCAGTTGACGATCATGAAAGAGGATGGTGTATAACCTTCACAGGACCTAACAGTTACCCTTTTAAATATAAAGAAGTTTTCTATAACTTCACAGGACCTAACAGTTACCCTTTTAAATATAAAGAAGTTTTCTATAACTTCACAGGACCTAACAGTTACCCTTTTAAATATAAAGACGTTTTCTAAGCATATTAAAATAGTCTAACCATAGCCAGAAGAAAATTTAAAAATGTCAAAGACTAATTTAATTTCACACCAGGATAAAACTAGCAATGACTAACCGTTTGAATTTTCTGCCAAATTAATATATATTACATACATAATTATATATTTCCAGCACCTTAAAATGATTAACTTAAAATTACCTATTTGAACCGTAATGGAAAGCTGTAGAAATTTCGAACCATTTTTGTTCCAATATTTGTATAGACTGAATTTTACTTTAAATCCGGAGAAAATAATTAAAACAAAAAATTAATTGGTTTTACTTTAAATCCGGAGAAAAAATATAATATAAATCAAATCTTCAATTTCTTTAAACTTTTACGCAATTACAGCCTTCAACACTACAAATTCAAACATTGCCTCATTTTGTAATCTCTGTACCAACTCTTCATGTACAATCTAAACAGACTTCACTGAAAACCATAGTCTATAGATTTCACATTTATTCGGCACGTCTACGACAGCCGACTTAAAGATCTAAGAGTTACGCAAACTAATTTACATTTAACTGACAAAAAGTATCCAAATATAGTTCAAGGGCAAAACAATTTAAATGACTTGAGGAACAAAGCAATTTAAAGTTTCAGAGCAATTAACTGTAGACTACATTTGAGCAAAGCAACAAAGTACATTAAATAATAAATGCCATGTCAACAAAGTTTGATCAAAGTTACTTTAAATAAACTGTAAACCAACTTTAAGTATAAAATTGTACCTTCAAGATAAAGTTTGAAATTTAGACATTAACCTAGATATTTCTGACAATAGAAACCTTATTCGCGAGCTATTGAACAAATTATGAAAGCTTATGTGATTGCAACTTACAATTTATAGTTTCTAAACAAGGTTACCAGTGAACTATTTAAAGATTGTACGCTTCCTTAAGGTGTTAATTTGTTAGTAGTCTTGGCAAATCCAACGTCAAGGCTATTAACCTAATTGCAATGACGACTTGTCTATTTTGACTGCTATGTCGTCATTCCAACCGCGGTTAAAAAGAAAACGTCTAGAGTCTACTCCTTATCTTGCTCTAGGAGACGTACATTAACCAAAACTACCACCGAAGGTGAAAAAAGCATTAGAAGAGAAGAAAAAGGGGTTTACCTTAGTTACCGCTCAAGGCCCATCCCGTGTTCCGTCATGCGCCGATCCCTGTCGAACGTGCGCATAAGCGACCCTCTCTGGTTATCATTTTTTCACGCGTCGCCATTGTTGAAGTCCACTTTTGTTGTGCTCCTTCAATTCACCCTGTTTTAGGTTCGTTTCGGCTTTTCTGGCCTTCTTTTTGCTCGACAGATGTTACGTGATCTAGGACACACCTAAATGGGCTCCTCAGTGTGTTTAATGGAGACGCGTGTGGAAATAGCTACCGAAGGTACGGGGGCGCTTGGCGTTCCCCGTCTATATGTTTTCATTCTTTCTCTTTTCATATTCTTTTTTCCTGTTAGTCTGGGCATAGTTTAGCTTTTAGCTTCAATTAGCCTAGCTTGTTTATCATTCAGGAATTGCTATGCCCTTATGAGTTCTCATTTTTTCATAGCCTAGGTGTACAGTTGGTTCACAATCTGAGATTTCGTGGTGGCGGTGCTGTTTGTAGTGTTTGTGTCAGCCGCCTAACTAGCGTTATTCCCGAGTCCCCCCTTTCGAGCCTTCACTGTGTCTCAAGGGCCTGGGCGCTTAGTGGTTCGTGATACCCAGAGGTACCCCACGGGGGCCTCTCCCTCACTCCACAGGGTTTTTCGCCCCGGACACATTCTCTACTCGCGGCTAGGCCACCCTTTTTCTCACCAGTTTCATTACTGGTTTTTTGTGTTCCCTTCCTGTTTTCACCTCCATCCTTTCATAACTTTTGCCCGATTGGGGTACCCCACGGGGGCCCCTGTTGTGCCAAACCACCCAACCTGCCACTTCTCCTCATGGGCTTTGCTCTATCTCTGTGGGTTGGGTGGTTCCCAGGGGATGTGCCTCCTCTCCCCTGGTGTGCCTTCCTTGCCTCTCCCTTGACCGGTCGAGTCAGGATATTATCAAGGAAGACACTGCTCAGCTTGATGGTCACGGTCATCATCGCTTGGAGTTCATAAGGAGTTGACGCTTGTTTGCGGGCCCTTTTTTGGTTTTCCTAGACGCCCCTCTCGCTTGTTCGGCACCGGGCCCTCTTGGCCGTTCCCGCAAATTTGCGGAGTGCTCGATTCGGCCCTCTGGGTCGTTTCGGCTCCCCGCAAATTTGCGGAGATCGCTGGGGGGTCGCGTGGCAAAGTGGGAGGTTTGTGTCGGTACGGATCTACCTCCTTTGGCCCGCAAATTTGCGGTTATAGTTGGCTTTCACTGTTGACCCTCTTTTGTGTCATATTGTTGCCTGTTACTATATTGGTGTCTACACTTTATGGTGTTTGGGCCCTGCATGTGAGGTGTTGAGTGGTGTTTAACACTTTCTCCATCTTTGCAGGTTCAGCTTGTGCTCTTAAGCATCGCCCGCCCTCATCGCCTCCTTCAGTGTTCCCGGTTTCGAGTGAGTACGCCTTCCAGTTTGCATGTGTCTTCTTGTTTACCCATGCTCATTCCCTGGTTTTTATTGGACATTCTCTTCGCTGACTCAGTCACCGTGCTGCTTATGCTGTGTGTTCTTCCATTGCAGGTGTGATGCCTTGCTTTCGCCAGGGCTGTGGCTCCCCATGTTTGGAGTGCCACCGGTCCTGCCTGCGCCACTCCCAATGTGTGTCCTCTACGGCCTACCTCCCTGCGCTGTGTGGCTTGTGCATGGACTTGGTGGATGTTGTGGACCTTCGCCCTGGTTCCTCTGACGCGGCGGCGGCCTCGGCATCCCTTCAGTCCGTGTGGGAGGTGGTCTCCCACCACATTCGATCTGTGGGCCATCGCTCACCGGCTTTTGTGGATGACCGGATCCGTGTGGCCCTGGGCATCCCTGACCCGTCTGGGGGCCGTTTACCTGGCCCTCTTCCTGCTCGGGCCCGTCTGCCTGGGTCCCGTGGTCGGTCGCCGCATCGTCGGGATGATCCTCAGCTCCGTCCACGCTCTCGCTCTCCTCGTCGTCCGTCCTCTACTGCCCCTCCTCGTCCTCCTGCTGGCCTTGACTCCGGCCGTCGCCCTCGTCATGGTTCTCGCCCTGAGGCCGGGGTTAGCGTCTCTGCCCCTGTACGCCCTCCCCTGGCCTCTCCGGTTCGGGGCTCTACTACTTTCCGCCCGCTTCCCCTGCACATGAGGCGTCCTCCTCCTGTGTCCTCCACGCGGGCGGAAGTCCATAATGTAGCTGGCCCTCTGCTCCCTCCTCCTACTCTGTCCAGGGGGGAGCGCCAGGTTGTCGTTGCTTCTTCTCCTTCTCCTGCTTCTGTGCCTCTTCTTCCTTCGCGGTCTCGTCCCAAGGTGGTGGTTCCTCCCTCCTCCTCCTCGGTGTCGGGCCGCCCTGTTCTCTCAGCCCCGGGGATCCTTGCTCAGTTTCCCTCCGCGGCTCCTTCTGACCTCCTTTCACCCGGCCAGCCTTCCCACTCCCGTCATCCTACTCCTCTTCCTTCTTCGATCCCTGACCTTCGACTTCCGGCTCCCCGAGTGGGTACCCCGCCGCTTTACTCGGTAGAGTATAGCGAGGTTTCGGGGTCCCCTTTCTCGGGGGCTGACGTGTCGCTGGAAGAGGGGGAGGATGATGTTTCCCCCTCGGGCGTTAGTGAGCGGGGGCGAGACCCTCTGAGACGCCACGGCAGTCGTCGCTCACCTTCTTTGGGCCGCGACGCTGCTGTTTCGTGTCATGGTTTTCGCTCTCGCTCACGCTCGCCCCTGCGGGCCGAACAATCTTCGGGGGGTTCGCCTCTCTCGGATCGATTTTCGGCTCTGCAGGGGTGGGTTGTGTCACACTTCGACGCGCGATTGGAGGCGATGCAGGAATCCCTCTTGTCGCGCTTCTTGGCGGTGACACAACCTCAGCGCCTCACCCAACCTGCCCCTGCTTTGGTCCCCCTCCCCTCTGCGGTGGACCACATTCCCTCTCGCCCTGCTTCCCCTCCTGCCCGGTCGTCGGCTAGCACTGCTCCTGCCCTGGCTCAGGTGGTTCCCCCTGCTGTCTCCCATGCGGGGGTCCTCCGTCTGCTAGGGCAGGGTCCGCGCTTGCCCCCCATCCAGAAGGCCAAGGTCCCGTCGAGGACTATGCCTCTCCTCTATGGCTCCTTGGCTGTTTGGAAGGGGGTGCAGGCCTCCCACCCGGAGCGTGCTACCGATTTACCGTCCGGTGAGAGGGCCCTACCTTTGGGCTGGTCGGTACAGCTAAATGATAAGATGCAGTTTAGGGCGTTCAGGGTGGATGGTCAGGTGGCCGATGTGGAGGTTCGGGCTTACCCGACGAGGACTGACCTTCAGTACTTTTCGGTTAAGCCCAAGCCCCCGTCTGCTCCTCGTAC